>QKQZ01005377.1:0-10312 GCA_003595255.1 Solenopsis fugax | reverse complement strand
GCGACAGTCGAAGTAATTTCTGACAGTCAGCATTTCTTCAAAATTTAAGTAAGATAATTAAGATAATAAATAAGATAATCTTTTTGAAAACTTTGAATGTATCGTGTCCAGTTGAATGTATTTGAAACATTTCGTGTTTACTTTTTGCTGTGTGATGTCTATTTTTGTAGACCATACGCAATAATGTGNCATACGCAATAATGCGCAAAGTTGACGCTAGGGCGATTCGAAACACCGAACGTCGAATCGTCGTTTGAACAATTTTTTCTTTTATATTCGCGTTCTATGTACCAAAATACACAACTTAATACTCAACAAGTGTAATTACACGAAATACGAATAGTCCCTGATTTGATTCGAAAACACTGAAACAATAAAATTCTCTATTGTGGGTTTATTTTTTTTTTGTGTGCAACTTTTCTTAATAATACTATATATCGTTTTCTGAATAAAACAGAGTCTTAACAACAGCTTTTTTACATTTTTTCATCTTAAAACACAAATTTCAGAATTTTCCCGGACTGATTACGAATTACCCCGGGCTTGGGATTATTCGAAATACTTGGCATTGGTCGATATTTTTATATGTAGTTCAAAGCAAGTACATTTCCGTGTTTTATCTATAACGGCATTGTAAAAGGAAAGGTTCAACTTTTCAAACCGTCCAACTTTTTTTTTTAAATGAATACAAGACTCAGGAGACTCAAAAGAAAAAAAAACGTAACGAATTGCCCCGGTCTCCCCTATTCTATAATAAATCTTCTTTTCTGAAAATTACTAAAAGTTTAATATGAAAATTGTACGATTACATAAATTGATAAAAAATTAACATCACGGTTGCACCTAAATTTTTTAAGTATTGTTAGCATAAAATAAAATTTCTTGAACTTTTGTACATTACTTATTTCTCATATTATTTCATATTTTTGTCAAATGTGTATATTAAGTAAAAATATGAAATATTAATGAGATACGATTTAGACGACCATATTCAGCAATATTCCTTATATCCCTCATATCCCGACGCCTTCAATAGACGTCTAATTAACTTTTTATCAGGTCGGAATAAGCGTCAGAATGTCAGAACGGTTTTAACAAGCGTTACATTGAAACGCATTGCTCGCGTTGTGAGACATTTCAATCCTTTATTCTTCCAAGTCGCAGGACCGTACATTACACTGTCGTGGATAAAGTGATGTATCACTTCCCTCTGCGATAAACTCCAAAGGAAGTAATACTTCAAAGGAGAAAGAGAGAGAGGTACCAATCAATTATAGGCACGGTAACGTCTTTTGAGTATATTCCATCAGACTCGCGCGCGAAGAAGTCCATTATCCAACGATCTGAAAACAATTATGTGCAAGAAGATTGAATCCCCATCATGTTCCTTAACAGCGGAAGGACCGATAGAAGAATAATATTCGATCTTTGAGTCAGTAAGCATTGTAATCGGGATGCAGCGGATGTTCCCGATTGCGAGCGCATCGTATCAATCCCGCGTTATACGGCGATGGAAAAGCATGGCTCGAGAGCCGATATCGATAATCGGCGATTGAATTAATACGGAAAGAATGCTTTCGCGGGCGTAACGTGTTCGACATCATCGCCTGGCAGGAAGAGTGAGTCTCAACCGCTTGTTATATAGTGCGAAAAGTGATAAACCTCTGGCAAAAAATGATAAATCACTCTCTATCCTATCGTGTAATTGTTGCGTACCGACGAAACTCCGCTGCGCAACCATATCGAAAATTAATGTACATATTTAAATCGGACGAATACATTCTTCTCGCCCGCCGTTTTCTCGTGCTCATACTTGAGTGAATGTACCATTTCCGGCTTTCCGCTCTTCCACCTCTCTTTTCTACATTCCGTTTCAACGTAATCTACGGTTTCGGAGTTTCCTCAATGGATTTTTGGATTACTGAGAGACAAATGACTACTGTTCCCCACAGGGAAAGTATAGAATACTGTAGAACTGCGATTATCCGGCCAATCCCGACAGAGAATTAGCTCGAATGTCGGTGGGAATTTCTCCCTCATTTACAGAAGTCCACCTTAGAAATTGATGGAGAGATATTACGAAATAATCTTTAATAATCTTACATGTTTGTAATATAAATTCATCAAGTTAAATTGAAAAGTGATTCAAGTTATAACGTTTGGATTATGAGGACGTTTCGAGATATCAGAATTTCAATTAACAAACTGAATGTTCAATTTATCATACGTTAGGTACGTTCATGTTATCAAGGATGCTATAAACATTAATTACGAAGAGAATATATAACAAAATAAAAAGATACAAGTACCACATTGTTTTCTCAATGTGAAATGCGGTGTCACGGGCATAAAATATTTTTTAACTTTCTCAAGAGTTTAACGTAATAGCAAATTGATTTTAAATTGTAAAAGTTAAATCTGGTTTTTTCTTTTCATCGATTTTGAAATATTGTTATTGTAGGTTTTCATCGTAAAATGCCTATAAATATATACGGTATCGTCGTAAAACTTCGTGTTCAATGCGATTTAAATTCTGTCGTTATCACCCATTCGATACATGCGGAGGGGATCGGAATAAACGCTTTGTCTTCATATTCTTTATATCTACACGACAACCTTTACGAGATAGCCGAAAACGAGGTGATAAAAAGAAAATGCGTACATTGCTATCTGCGCCTACTTTGTATATTGCTCTATTTTTCTTGTATGCCGAAAGTCGTGTCTTAACAATGGACAGCGGAACAAAATATAAATTAATAAGAACAAATTTATATGCCAAGTAGATTCAAGATAAATGTTATGATTAAAAGTTTCTGCTTACAATAAAGTTGTCTGAATTCAATCAACTTATCGTTAATGTGGTAAAATTTTTGTTTAATTTTTCTTTATAGTTCAAGTGATGTAACTATGTAATTTCTGCATGTACAAATAACGAAAGTAACAAATTTTAGCTACTTTAAACAGCAACAAATATGTGTTTAGTATCGTATAAGCAATTTATTCTTTTTTTTAATCAAAAATTTGATTTTTTGTATTTTCTGAATGAACTATCAATGACATATTAATTAATAAATTGAATCATACAGTCCAGTTTAATATGTATAAAAAGAATTTAAAATCTCTATTAACATACATCAATTTCAATCTTTACTATTATAATATATATGTATAAATTCAATTCTTATATCAATCTTTTTTTATAACTTTCTTATATCTCTCTTATAAATTTTCTGTATAATATTTAAAATTAAATTCACGATTAATTTATTTAATTTTTATTTTGAAAATGTATCTTTTGAATAATTATGCAAAAATAAGATGAGAAGAGAATGATTTAATCGCTTTAGTTGAATAACGCGAACAATAATCTTTGCAGGAACATTATCTATACCTCCCTTTTATATGAGATGATTCAGCTAGGACGATCATCAAAAGTGAACCATGCAAACAAGCCCTAAAACGGTATGATCCTTGGTTCGGCATCTACCGGCCGGATTACCGTCCATGCTTTACTTTACCGAGAATTAACGAGCCGGGGAGTAAATAAGCACTCTGCTTGCGATTCACGGAGGCCAGTGTTATATGAGCCCCTGCCTCATAAAATCCATAAACCGTCGCCGCGGAGCGTAAGGAAACAAGCATACCCGTGAAAATTCTGTCGCCCGATCCACTTTCCCAGATCACCCCGCTAAGTTTGCAAAGTCCTCGTATGTGCTCAAGACTTCCAGACATATGTACAGTCTCGAATAATATATTATATGTACACGTATATTCAGTACATACGTACGTACATACGTACGTACATACATGTGTATATGTATATATTATATATACGTACACTTCAGTATATACAGTGGTGGTAATGAAAATAGAGCCACTGAGGAAGGAAAATAATAATCATTAATAAAAATACTAAAATTTAAATTTGTACTAAATTTATTTTATCATATTATTTATTGCAAACACAAGAGAATAAAAACAAATTTTTATTTTATTGCAATTTATATTATCTTGTCTCAACATACTTATAAAATAAAAAGAAACGATAGAAAATTAAAATTATATTTACATAAAATTAATTAAGAATAAGATCTACAATTTATAAAAAGAGTCGGTATTAAATTAAATTAAGAAATATCTCGTAGGTAATATACATATAGAGAAATACATAGGCAAATTGAAGAATGAAAATTATCCAACAAATTTATCAATTATCAAAAAATTTCAAACTGTTATGGAAAGCATTACACAATTTTTTGACATTTTGGACAATTAGATTAAATGAGATTTGAAAGAACAAAATAAGTGAAAGCCAAACTAGTTCCTGAAATTTTTACAAATTATTTTTATATGTTTAACGATATTTTAATATATTTATCAAAATAACCTGCTAGAGAATCAAGAAAGTTTATTAGAGAAGTTATGGGATATTCTATGTCAACACATAAAGCGAATTATATGAGGTATATGGAACCAGGGTAATCCCCGCGCCGTAATCGCGAGACTCTTGAAAAATGGATCGGCCCTACGTTGCTACGCGTATAATATCGCCCGTAGTAGTAACGTCCATAATGGCAGCTAAGGTGATCATAAAATGGTCACTATGCCGCAAACATAACAGTAAATCACGGTCTCGTCGTCGCGATTACGTTCGCAACTACGATGTCCAGTTTAACGCGGCAGTCGAGAAATGAGGCAGATTTATTTGTAAAAAAGTCTCTCTCTCAATCAACGTTTCTTTGTTGACTCTCCAAAACAGTTTTAACTTTTTCGTGTGGCTTGAAAAGCATCAGTTTAGAAATGTTTTCGTCAAAAATTAAATATTAACTGTGAAACCGTGAAATGAAAACTATAATAATAAACGTAATATGTAGGGGAGAGCAAGTACATTACCGTGTTTTATCTATAATGGCATTGTGAAGGGGAAGGTTCAACCTTTCAAACCGTCCAACTTTTTTTTTTTAATGAATACAGGACTCAGGAAACGCAAAAGAAAAAAACTGCAACAAATAGCCCTGGGGGCTATTCGTTGCAGTTTTAAATTTGTGTTTTAAGATGATAAAATGTAAAAAAGCTGTTGTTAAGACTCTGTTTTATTCAGAAAACGATATATAGTATTATTAAGAAAAGTTGCACACAATAAAAAAAATAAACACAATAGAGAATTTTATTGCTTCAACGTTTTCGGAACAAGTCAGGGACTTCGTATTTCGCGTAATTACACTTGTTGAGTATTAAGTTATGTATTTTGGTACATAGAACGCGAATATAAAAGAAAAAATTGTTCAAACGACGATTCGACGTTCGGTGTTTCGAATCGCCCTAGCATCAACTTTGCGCATTATTGCGTATGGTCTACAAAAATAGACATCACACAGCAAAAAGTAAACACGAAATGTTTCAAATACATTCAACTGGACACGATACATTCAAAGTTTTCAAAAAGAATCTTATTTATCTTACTTAAATTTTGAAGAAATGCTGACTGTCAGAAATTACTTCGACTGTCGCAAAACACATTTTTTACTGCCACGACTTCAATATGACGTCGTCGCCAACGAAACTTTATTAGCAACAATACTCGTTACATTAGGACGCGTTTACAGTATTTAAAGTAAATTTTTAACATATACCCATACAAAGATATTTCCATTTTTACGAATTACCTCACCTAACGAATAGCCCTGGTCTCTCCTATATATTATTACATTGCATAGTTAATGAATTTTGTAGCATAAATCTATAATTGATAATTATATGAAACGTTATTACGTCGTATTATTTCAAACATAGTAGTAATATACTATAAAGAACAATATATGTAACAATTGCTCGAAAGTTTGTAACCGTAATAGCTTCTACGATGTTATTCTTGGCGTTCAACCGTAACTTTTTCAAAATGCATATCGCGTATCGATGTATCTTGTACCATCATCGTTCACCACACGATCAAACGTAAGATTTTATTGACGACATTATGGCAAGGAGAAATGATCGTGTTCGTACTATCAAGTTGGCAATATCGAATGCATTAGGAGATTCAGATGAGAGAAGTTATATACTCGTAAATTAAATTTACAAGTCATGTAACTTGCATTTCGTATCTTTCTTCATACATTTCAATGAATTTAAAAATACATTTTGTAATAAATATCGCTATTTATTTCATCTCTGGACAGGGGATAAACTAATTAAAATATCAACAGCATTACTGCAGTATATATAGCGTGAGGAAAAAATATGGAACTAGTAAAATATTTCAAAATTAAAGCATTTGGGGAAAAAATGTTTCAGACAAAAATTGAATGACCTAAAGAAGGATAAATAATGCTAAATTAATTTTCGAAACATAATCAGTTTTTTAATATCATATCAAGGCCATCGTTCTTTTTAGAATAGAATTATAAATTTAAATGGAATTATATTTTTTTATATAATATGATTCCTCTAATTCTGTGCATAAAAGTATTAAAGTAAAGTTTTCAAAAAAGCAATAGCTTATACTTTATCCCATTTATATTTTGACATAAGAGAAAATATATTGTTGCTTTTAAAAAAATATGTGATTGCGTACTGCAAATTGCATAATTTTTTTAAAAGCAACTGTGTGTCTTAATTAAACTAATTAATTTATGTCATTATTTTGTGCACAAAAATATTACAAATTAGGTAAAATTATTTAAAAAAATTTATAGTTTATAAGATATTTTATATTTTACGTCGAACTATGGGATAATAAAATATATAAAATATTTCGTTGATTATATATATACTTCATGAATTTTTCAATAACTTTACTTTAATACTTTTAAATGTAGAATAATGCAGAGGAATCAAATTATGTAAAAAAAAATCATATAATTCTAGTTAAAAAATGACGATGTCCTTAAAAATCGATTTTTTCGAAAATTGATTTTATCGATTGATTTTACCGGTTCCATACTTTTTTCCCACTCTATATATCTGTTCCATTTAATGTAAAAAAAAAACAAGATCAACGGAGTAGTTAAAAAATAAAAGCACGAGCTTTGTACATACATGTCAATCTTAAAATTCGGACCGAAAGCGAATTTCATTCATTATTTTAATCGTTTTTATCGCAGTAGTTTGCTTTCCGTCAACGGAAACATCTTCGAAGCGGAAGAGATTTCAGTTAGCTATTCGGCCAATAGACTCGGCCTCTAGAAGAGGGTAGTTAACCGATGGGTAGTTAACTCCGAAAGCGTGCCGTAGGGAGCTGACTAATACGATCTCCCGTGCTAATGCATTAAGCTAATCTTCAAAGTTTGCGCAAAAACTCGCTCGACACGAAGAACTCGAGAGAGTTTAAAGACTGTCGAAAATGAGCTTTTCAACAGCGCGTCGGAAAATTGGTTGCGATTGTGATTAACATGAGTACCATCATTTAACGTTCTAATCGCGTCGGTTTCTTTATCGTTGTACTTTATCTGCGCACTTTATCTTAATTCATCATTTCACGTTCTAATCGCGTCGATTTTAATTATACTTTATCTGCACATTTAATCTTAATTTATCATTATCTTCTTTATATTCTGTATTGATTATGTTTTTATTCATTATAATCTTTTATATGCTCCTTTCAAATTGATTATTTTTCAAACTTAAATCTATCTCTTTTTATTTAATTTCTTTACGATATTGAGACAAGATTGTTGAAGAATTATTAAAATATACTTTTACAATCAATATAATTCTATAATATATTTTATAAATGATATGATCGGTTTCTATAATTATACACAAAGAAAATAATAAAGATAAAAAAATAACTGATATATACTTATTTTTAACATATTTTTATTAAGTTAATTACTTCAGTTTTTATTTTAATCTGTTTTAATTTGTTAGATACTTTAATTAATTACCCTCATCAATCAATTGCAAATGATTACGAGTTACTATGTCACAACTTGACAATTAAACGTAATCGCACTTAATCCTCATTTGCATCTTAAAACGTTGCTTTTTCTTGAATTTCGATAAGAGCCATCCGGAATATAAAAAGCCTAGAATAAATCGGAAAAAAGGTTCATGGTGTTTATATACTCGTCCTATCTATCGGTTTATGTATATTAATGCAACAGTGAATCTCATTCCTATTCTTCGGTTTAACTTTCATTGTTATAAATATACACAATCATAAAATATAAAAATATATACAATGATATATACGAAATATATACAAAAATACATACAATAATAATATACAATAATAAAATATATACAAAAATGTATCTGAGAAAAATAGAGAGATCTGGATACATTAGGTATTAAATTTAGATTTTGCCATTTTTTGCTTGAAAAACGAAATTATTTCAATATAAGAATATGAATTAATACATCAAATATTTTCCATCGTTTTCTATTATTTTTTCCCGTCTTTCTGGCGAAAGTTGGATTTCGCGATGATGGAACGAGCTGTCTTTCAAAGCAAGTCATTCATCCACCCATTTTCGGACTTTTTCGTAATCGGAGTAGTGTGTATCGGCGAACGCGTGTTGCATCGATCAGAAAAGATGGTAACCCGATGGGGTTAAGTCTAGAGAATAGGCTGAGTGGAGAACTTCCCATTCGAGCTCCCTATTCAAGTTCCAACGGTGTTTCACGGTTCTTGCGACATGTGGTCGCGCGCTGTCATACAAAAGAATCACTTTACATTGATTATTAGTTACTGGTGGCCTTTTTCGCAGCCATAGAAGTAACATTTAACACTTTTGACAATTTTTAGAGTGTTTGAGTTGGATTTTTATCTAATAATGCTTGCGTCCTCAAATTTTTTCGGCTGTCCTGAACGTTCTTTGCCTTCCACATTGAAATCACCATTTTTAAACCGTTTAAATTTAAATCAGTCTCTACGTGTTCTTTCTAATGGGGCTTATTCATCATAAGTTTCACAAATCAATTGATGCGCTTTAGCTACAATTTTTTTTAGATCAAAGTAGTGAAAAAGTACAATCGAAAAAACTACTTGTCACGATTCGTTTTAAATTAATTAAAAAATATCTCTGCTTTCACAACAATTAACTTTTGCTTTCTCACTGAATTTTATTGACAAGTGTCTAATCTTCAAAAGACATACAGCTCAGTTGCCAAAGCTCACTATTTTGGCAGCTGGAGCCATCTCTGTGAGCGATGGAAACTAAATTTATCACCTAATACATATATTGCGATTCCTCAAATTCAAAATTTTGAAATATGTATCTTGCGCAAACGTTTGCATTAATCTATTTATTTACATAATATATTTTTCTTAATAAATATTTAATATAAAAATCATATTCACCAATGTTAAATACATTGGATTGGAAAAATAATTTGCGGCACATATGTGGTTAAATAAATCTATGTGATTCATATACAAATATCTAAATATTGTCTTTGAATTTAATTTAAAAAACGTTACGAACTTTTGTTCCAACTTTAATATAACAATAAAAAAGCTAATGAACACAGAAACGTTAAAAGGAAATTCTCGTTTATTAAACTTGTTACCAAAACTATATTAGAATTTAACTTTAATGCTGTGTTTCTTATAGCATTTGTGTCAGCGACGAAAGGGTTAAAGTTTCCATGGAAACGCTAAACGAGACAAAATGAAGAAGCAGCCAAGAACGGGCTGTTCAATATCGAGTTACGGAGAACTGCCGAAGTCGTCGCGAAGAATTGCATGAACGACAGCACCATGAGAATAACCCGAGCCCTTTGTAATGTAATTGCATGATAAGGACGAACTTATTCGCGATAACAGAACAAGGCATGAAAGAGCCAGGCTTGAATTACCGATGGATAGATACGATGATCTCGAAATAAGAGATAGAATGACGAAGAATTACTATCTTTAGATCCTAACGTTTGCATAGTTACGCAATTTGAAAACTCTACAGGTTCTTAATTATATTCTGATTATAACGTAATTTCGTTATATTACACATTCAAAGTTTTCTTGAGATAATTTAGCAGTGTCAGATCGAATATTCTGATTAAGATAATTTAAACTATGTGTTATATATGTGTGCGGTAATTTGATTTGATTTATATATTTTATATCATAATTGCAGCAAAATATAAGAATTGAAAGCAAATAATTACAGTCAAACATAATAAATTAAAAGGATTTTTTCCTTTGAAAAATCGAAAAAAGATGTGTTTTGGGAATTTTTCTTTTTAGGAAAACAAAATCAATTAAGAGGATGCTAAAGTACCGCGAATTACCGACATTTACAGCTTATAAATATCTTCGAATTGGCGTTACAGAATCACAAAAACTTTTTATAGAATTAAAATACGCGTA
>QKQZ01005365.1:0-18253 GCA_003595255.1 Solenopsis fugax | reverse complement strand
ATATTAACAAAATTTGTATGGTTGTCCCCTTATAGTTGCCACCACTACATTTTTTTTCTCTCAATGTACAGGGCTTCTTTCAGAGGACCAAACAGATAACAGTTCGATGGGGCAAGATCAGGACTGTACACTGATAAAAAAAATTGTAGTGGTGGCAACTATAAATATAAACAATTACAAATATACTATATTATATAGTTATTACAACTATTTGTTATTAGTTCTCTTAACCATTAACTTAGTTGCATTAACTATAATATTTCACTTAACTATATACATTATAATTCTATTAACAAAACTTGTATGGTTGTCCCCTTGTAGTTGCCACCACTGCAATTTTTTTCTCAGCGTAGGGAGGAAGCTCTACAAGGACGGAAATTCACCTCTGATGAAGAGGTGAAGATAACAGTGCGTTTTTTAATGAGGGAATACAAAAGCTTGTTAAAAGATGGACAAAGTGTACTCAAAAGAGCAGGGAGATTTTGTCGAAAAAATGATATCTTTGTCTTTTCCGAAAGTTGATTAAAAAAAAATTCTACGGCCAGAGTGCGTATATTTTTTACTCACCCTCGTATAATTATAAATTGTACCAATTATAATATCTAAAAATATTCCTCTCCTCGCCACTATTTTATAACGCCAACGACCGAACGACTGCAAATAGATGGGAGTGCGATATCGAAGATACAGATGCATCTTGCGTGCGAGATGACGACGACGACTTTACGGATGACTCCTTTTCCACCCTCCTCCCGCCATTTCCTCCTTCCTTTCACTCGCAGATTTCCATTTTCGCCGTTTTACCATTTTCACCTAGCATTTTCATTCTACCATTCGCAGATGTTATACCGAGTGCATCGTACCGCGCCAGCAAACACACAACCGCCCCTCCGGTTTTCCCGAAAGGACTCCGCTGAAAGTTTCGACTATTTCGCGCGATAACCATCGCACCGCCGCGCCGCTAACTCGCTCATGCATATGTGCACACACACCGGTGTAAGTGTATCGGTCTATTTACTAGCGCGTACGTGTGCACGTGTGTGCGCGAATAAATATACACGTGGACGCGCGAGAGAGAGAGAGAGGGAAAACGGAAAAGGAATATCTTTCCTATTTACCTGAAATGCACCGCGTTCTTTGTTCACTTTGCACGCGTTTCTTCGCACAAAATTGCAAAACGCGCGGTATAAAGCGCGGTTCACGCTTAAACGAAAATAACAGTTACATTAAATACGAATTTTGACGTCTCCGAGCCGTTCGCTAATGCGACCTCTGTTCCGCGCTGACCCATACAAAAGAGCTTTCTAGGCAAAAAAGCTCTTTTCATAGGCCATTAAAATATACGGTGGACAGTTGCTGGCCATTTTATTCCAGAATAGCTGTTTTTGGTGTAAAAATGGACCAGCTGCTACCACTACATTCCTTCAGTAATTGAGTTTTTACATTACTGATTTGTAATACCGTTAATCGACTCTAAATTAGGATAGTAAAGATATCCCTGCACTGAAAGAAAAGACTGGTTATAACTACCAAACGTATAGCGAAATAGTATCAATTAAATATTTGGTCAATGTAACCAAAAATAATTTTACTTTTCTAAATATTTAGTAACTTATACCAGATTTGATAATACTTACTGAACATTTTGTAAAATAAAATTATTTTTCGTTATATTGACAAAATATTTAATTGATACTATTTCACTATACATTTATAGTAGTTATAACCAGACTTTTTTTTCAGTATGATAGAAATGTTTCCTAGACACGCATTCAGTTATTGTCTAGTGTCATTGTATTCTCATTAGTTGTAACAATATTACGTAGGAAATGGACAAGAACTTGATAGAGTTTTATTCAGTGGCTGAAGCAATTTTTTCCTGATAAAAATATGCGTAGACATCTATCCAGTTATTGTCTAATATTAATAAATAGGTTTTTAGGCTTGCTAGTTAAACAATTAATTAGTCTATTTGTTTTTGTTCAGCAAATGAATTCAGATTTTACGCATTTTTTATGCGCAGTAACTACAGACAAAGGCACTGAGAGAAATGTTTAGTAAGATCAACCAAAGTTTGATTGAATAATGATCAAATGAATTTTATTGTGATAGTTACTAAATATATAGTTGTTTTGACCAAACGATTTGTAGCCTTAACTAAATAATTATTTTCATACAACAAATTACAAAGTTTTATTAAATGTAACTAAGTTTTTGGTACCAATAACTATAAAATTCATTTGATCACTATCTTACATCTTGATTGAGATTTTCAGTAGTTTTACTTTTTACTAGACAGAAGTAATAAAACTGTCTAGTAACCATTCAAAAGATGCATGAAATTTCTACTAGGGTTTTGCTTATTTAGAAATATTATTTCCATCGAGTAACTTCAAATATATACCAATAAAATGCCGAAGGATTGAAGTACACCAATGCGCAACTAAGGAAAAAAAAAGGGAGATACGATGTTGCAAAGTTCGTCGCAATCTTATCACAAAGCAACCCCGCTCTTACGGCAAATACAATTTTCTTTGTCTCTCGAACGAAAAAGCAACGTTACGATTTACATACTTCGCAACGGGTATTCAAAGATGTTACATCGATCGTACAACGGAGCAATAGTACACTGTAAGCCGTATTAGTGAGCCATGCACTCGAGAGCGAAGAGTCACTTGGGGCGAAGTTTCGTCGGGAAAAGCCATCCCCATCGAGCGAAGCAGTCGCAGACGTTTTATTCCTCAAAAACTTGATGCTATTTGGCATCTGACTTCGCGCAACTCGCGAGGCACACCGTTCGCGTTCCCTCAGTTAACGATCCCGATTGCATTCGAGTGCCTTTCCGCGTTACTACGCAAACCGCTCACCCTCATTGCGTTTGCTCGTTCGTTCGTTCGTTCGTTCGTTCGCCAGGTCGGTCTCGGTCGACCGCAGCATTTATCCGCGGACTCATGGCGTCACACAAAAATGCGGTTTATTCTGTACCGAGGTGCTTTGAAGTCGCGCGGAATTTACATCCACGGAATGCTAACTACGTACGTCTTATGAACGAATGTGCATGCGTGGTATCCCGAATAACGCGCCGCCGTATGACTACCGGCGACGAAAATAAAGCGCACGTTAGCGCAACATCGTCTTTATTTGCGCGCTTTATTTCATTACTGAGGATTTAAATGTAATTTTATGATAAAAGTTAAGTCGAAGCAAAACCAGGAGATTATTACACTGATTTTATAGAGATTCAATACTGGCGATTAACACTGCTTTAAAGCAATAAAAGGTATAAAGTATTTACGTGTATTATTAACGAGTATTTTTTTATCTTTTATTCATTTAACATACAATATTGTAAAGAGGAATTATACATCTAGAGAAAAATTGTGTTTAAATTGATGAAATCGTTTCTTTTTAAACTTAGTTTTTTAAGTTGAAGTGAAAATACTTTTGAGGAAAATAAAAATTTGATTTCAAGAAATGGCGTTATTAGCCTTCTTTAAAGTAAATAAATTATTTGTTCAAATTACTTGTTTAATTCAAACAAATAATTTTTTAATTCAAATAAAAAAAGGAACAGTCAAAAAAATTTCTTCAAATAAAAGAAAGTTTTCTTTAACTGCGCAATGCACAAATTTCTTTGAGTCAAGCAAATATTTTTTTATTAGAAGAAACTTTTCTCCGGATGTATAATATTACTTTAGGCATATCAATTATTTTAATCGCTGGATCAAAAATTGCATTTTGATTTATGTGGCTCAACTATCACACGTCATACTTTTTCATGTATCAAACTTATTTTTATGAAAGTGTTTCTTGCTTTCAGGAAAGCCAAGTAACATTGCAAAACTCGTTGGAAAAATATGTCGTTAAGAAATTATGAAATTTTCAAAAACGTCCAACAAAAAATGCACTTGTTAAAAATTATTGCAACCGTAATTAACCTCACACTCTCCTCTGTATATATATATTTTTTTCATTTTACTTGACACTTTTATTTTACATGTAATGCGAATTCACGAGAAGCGCGTGTCACGTGTCCCGAAAAGTAAATGCTCGCAATATATCCGTCAACTAAATGAAAAAAAGGGTTGTTTAAAAATCTAACAGAATGAAGTTTTTCTCGCTTCAAAATTTTCGCGAAAGTGAGACGCTCCTCTGAAACTTGATAATGACGATCGGTATAGTACAAAGAGGCAGACCTTTCGCTTCGGCAAGAATTTCCCTCTTGAACTTTTCCGGAACATTCTCAGTAGCTTTGTATTGTGACATCGTAAAATCGTGCGAAAGAAAGAGCCTTTTGTACCCACTCTGAGCTTGATACTTCGCGATTTGTACGCTAATCTTAAAGATACGTCCACGTGTCTCAACGTGAGTACTACATGAATCGTGAACATTAGAATCATTTCTCAAAGTGCATGTTGAATTTTCATGCGCCTCATAAATAACGTTACAATCCGCGTTCTGTAGAAAGTGCCGTTCGTCAATCTCTTCGCCACTTCGATGTTAAAAAAAAAAGAGATGGTTCATAAAAAGAGAATTTTTTTTCTTTATCGGCGGCCGTCAATTCGCGATTGTTATCGCGTCGATATGCATGCGCATCGATGCCACATCAGGCGGCATCCGCGTAAAAAGGAACGGCCGACAAAAAGCAGTATTATGCTCCATCTCTCATTAGCAGGCGCGTAGGATTCGTTTTCCGTACGAAAAATTCTGACGCGCGCGCGCACGCGGAAAAATCACCGGCCGGGCAAATAGAAATGAAAGAGACGTACGCACCGACGAGCGCGCTGGATGAATTTTTAACCTGATTTCGCAAACGAGCGAAATGAAAAACGCGTCGACGCGTCAACAGGAAAAATTGTTCGGCCCGGTACTGAAAATTTGCCAATCAGACGAAACGTCAATTCGCGCCGCGTGTTTGCCGGGATAAAACTGCATCGTGTAATTTCTTCGTTTTCTTGTTTTCAGCGATGAGTATTAAAATAAAAATAAATCTGAAATATTTGAGCGTTGAAATAACCGGATAATAATAAAACGAATCTAGGATGCAAAAAGAATTGTACATGGAAATAACGGTTTTGCTAAAATATATAAAAATTTAGCTACAGATCTGAAAATAATTTGTTACACTGTTAAAAATGTCATGAAATTTCATGAACTTTTAATATACAATGGTAAATGATATTTAAATCACTCGTAACTGAAATGATTTTTAATGTACATGTTAATGAAATTAAGTTTAAATGAATTAGAATGTATAAGTGTACTGAAATTCAATATACTTTTAATACAAACGTAAATGAAATAATACAAACAAGTAATACAAACGTTAATGAAATTTAAGACATTAGTAAATGAATATTCATATACTGCATTACTTTTCATTCATTACTTTTTATTTACAGGCTTCCTTTACATGTTAATTAAAAGTTATTAAGAAATTTCTAACAGTGTAGATCATCACAATAATTACGTAGGATGCTCAAGCTGTTAGAATGTCAAAACTTTTGGCTGCTCTGCTTATCATGCTTGAGCGTCCTACATCATTATTTTTGGTGCAACAAAATTATTTTTAAATCTGTATCTATTATAGCTAAATTTTTATCATCAGCAAAACCGTTCTTTTTTCTAATACGTATCTCTAATAGTTTTTCAAGCGTGCTATACGATTTTTATCACATTATATAATTCCTTGATTATATGATTTAAGTGTATTAAATAATGTACAGTTTCTATAATTTTAAAAAACATTCCTTTAATAAAATTATAATAATATTTTTAACGACGAATATTGGACCCTCTGTAAAGCAGAGACGATGGTAGAAACTATATTCACGTGACGAATAAGTACGGCGTTTCTTATGTCGACGGGGAAAGAAGTTCAATGGATTGAAAGCTTTGTATCTGTCGGCGCACATGCGAAGTGCATAAAAGGACCACGCAGCACTACAAAGCCCGAGCCTGCATGCTTTTCGCAAAGTTACCTAATTTCGCAATAGCGGATCAAGTACGGTTCAAACGACAAAGTCTTCGGGAAACTAGCGAAGTCGTTTCTTCGACAACAAATATTTCTGACAGATACGAGCTATTATATTGTTATAGATTATGTTCCAACTTATTCGGCTCGAACAACTTCGCTTCGAAGAATTTCGCTTTGAAATTTACGACTTCTAATAAAAGAGAATAGATAAAACTAAAGTTACAAGCCTCTTATCGTATATAAAATATTTCAGCTTCAAGGCAGATCAATTAAACGCAGGTCAATCTTCCGTTCGCAAAATTAAGAATCAATTAAAACACGTGAATTCATTGAATTCCTCGAATGAATCTCTAATCAAGACAAAATAAATATCATAAAATTCATAAATTTCAAAAGGTATATTGTTACTATTTCAAATATTTATCGTTTTCATTATTTCGCTCGTTAAATAATTACAGCAGCACTTTTACGATATCTCCCATCCGAAAGATGAAAAAGTTTGATCGCAGCAAAATATCGAGAGAATTATTTTATGGTTTCGCGCTGCGATATTAAAAATCGCTGAAAACAACGCATCAAAAAAACTGCGCTCCGCTTTGTTTGCCAGAAAGCTCGTTCAATATCTCGCCCGACACTGCTACCGATATTTAGAGATAGACCCTTTTAATCAAAATAGCCTGGTGCTATTTCGAAGCACTTTGTATTAATTATCAGGAAATCATTATGTTATAGACCGCACGCGACGAACGTAATCGTATAGGTAACGCGACAAGCAATGCACGCGCGTAAAATACTTTTCCGACCCTTTAACCCACTTCACAAACGGTTATTTGTAAAACAACATAAATCATTTTTCTCAACTCAGTTTTTCTACGATTACAAGACTTGATTTTCCCTTAATCTGCTCACGTTTCTTTTACAGTTTTTTTTTCTGCACGATTTATAATACTGCAATGCGAAAATCAAATATTTCTTTCAATATTTACTGTACGCGAGTTTTTATCTTTCGACGAATGTGAGGAGTAAAAGTGATAATTAATCAGCTTGCAACAATATGAAATACAGAATTGTTTCGATTTATTTTCTAAAATTTTTATAGCATTTATTTTATTTCTATCAGAGAGGTACTCAAGAAACTTAGACTGCTCGCACATGTTAGTTCTTCGACGGAAGAAATAAATGAACGTTTTGTTTCTTGATAAATGAACATTGGATACTCAAACATAACTAACTGTAGCGAATGTGCTAATTTGTCAGAAAGATTAATGAATACTTTCGAGATATCTATCTGCAAGATTTCTGCCTTTTTTTGAAAAGCGTCAATAATATCATGAATTTTTCAAATGTAATTATGCAGGCGCATAATTATTCTTTTTTTAAATGTAAATAATCTTTAAAAACTCGTTTTAAAAACTCAGAAATACCTAATTTATGTATCTACTCATTTCAACCTGCATGTAAAGATGTAAATAGGCCAAAGTGCTACAAAATGTTAAATAGTCTGCTCGGCAGAGGAGTCAGATTTCGTGAAAAGTATGAAAAGTTGGCGCTTTTCGGGCTTAGGCAAGCTGCCATGGCCAACGGATGCAAATAGTCTAACGGCGAAAGTGTCGTGCAGACGCAGGTTCCGATGCACCGTAAAACTTTGTTTGTGTCATACAACCACGACGATTAACAACCAACAAAATCCAATCGCGAGACTATATCGATGAAATAATGATCGATTTACTCGCCGTTGATGCCAGTTCGATTTCGATGAAAGGCGCAGCGTGGCACAGAGAGCGAAAGAGAGCGTGAGAACAAGAGAAAGAAATAAAGAATAGAGAAGAAACACATATTCACAGTTCAAGAATAAAACATTCACATCGATCCATTTTCGTATACATTTTTGAATTGTTAGTAATGGAATAGCACGCGTTTTAGCATAACCTATCTACCATTGGCTAAAAGCATGTGAATAAACTTTTAATAAACTGTAGCTCAATATTTAATAGCTTAAAAGCGTGTTGCATTTTTAAGATACTAGAATACTATTTGTATCATTAATCCTATTTCGATATTTAACATGATTAAAAAATGTATATTGGTTTTTGGAAAGTTTTTTTCGAGTGCCTCGACACTACTTCAATCACGAGAAAACATCTCGTGCTTTCCTATGTTCCGAAATACGGAAGGTGGATAGAAAGTAAAATAGAAGCTAGAGGAAAGAGTATGCTCGATTCTCGAGCATAAACTTCCGCAAAGTGCGGGGGCGGCGAGACAAACAGATGCGCGAACTTCTTGCACGCGGCGGCATCGCATTGAAAAAGGCGAATAAGCGATTTTCGGAAGATGTGGGTTTCAAGACACAAAATTGGGTCCAAAGAGAGAGTTAGAAGGCGAGAGAGAAGAAATTTCCGTAATTTTCAGAAAGCATAATTCTTAGAAAGTTGCCAGAAATAATTTATCTTATAGATATAATTTAGCATCATATTAAGGATACATAAGACATTCTCTCTCAAAACATTAAGAAAATTACGAAAAAATTACAGATTGTTTTATATTGCATATGAAAGTAATAGAAAAAATTTCACGACGATTTTCTATCTGGATAAAAAATTATTTGAGAAATTGTAAGAAGTAGACATGTGCTTTAATGAAAATACAATTAATAATGAAATAAGAAATGATGAAAAAGTCTGAATATTTTTGTTTTTAAGTACTTTAAATATTCAAGATGATTTATGTAAAGTTTCATTGCGATGCAGAGATCAGTTCTGTAAAATAAACAAAATTTATTTAATTACAAAATAACTAAACAGACAATCACAATAAAACTTTGTATAAATCATCTTGAATACTTAAAGTACTTTTCAAATAGAGTAAACCATAAAAATATGTTATTAAATAAAAATATAATCTCATTCATACAACCTTCATATACATATATATAATTTATTTAAAGTGTTAGTGGTATTAGACACATTTCCAAATTCTATTTATGTATTTTGCAGAGGGAATGCATGTCCAATACGTCCTTAAAAACATATTGATTTTAAGATCATTAAAACTATGAGAACGACTAGTATCTAATCAACGTATCCTTTCGTGCACCCCGACTGATACAAGAAGCTAGTTTTATCATGGCGCAAAGTTACTTGGTTCCGTGATGGCGGTTGTTGCGCGTAAACGTCACAGCATCCGGCGTCTCCTCAGCGCGATAGTGAGAAAAGGTCTTCAGCGATCGTTTTCCTCTCCTTTCCTCGCAGCCACACCAATCCCTTTGCCCCCCTCCCCGCCACTGCTGTCGCTGCACCCTGCTCTCGCGAGAATCGATCCGGCAGCCGGCGCGAGAGAAGATGCACTCTGCCACGACGCCCGGCGACGACGACGTCGACGTCGACGTCGACGTCTCGTGTCGGACGGCGGTAAGCCACCGTCGCCAACTCCTAGAGAGACTCCCGAAAATCTCTCAAAGAGATCGAGTGAGAACCGGGCGGCGATGTCGCAGCGTAGACTCTGTCGGTCTCTCAACAGAGCATCCGCTGCACCTTTTAATTGCATCCATTACGATGGATGCCGTTTTCTCGTCTCGTCGCCACGCTTCTCGCATTTAACGACTGTCCATCCGTCACGCTCGATAGCCACCTCACCGTGATCTTTTCTATTTGTACACTTCATCTTCATTTTCCTTAATTACTTATTTAATGTCTTTCGAAAAATACTATTGGCGAGAGCCAGTTTCGACAGACTGACAATTACACCGAAAAAAAAATCTGGTTATAACTACCAAATGTATAGTGAAATAGTTTCAATGAAATATTTTATCGATATAACAAAAAAATTCTTTTTTACTAAATGTTTAATAACTTATACCAAATTTGATAATACTTACTAAAAATTTAGTAAAAAAAAATTTTTTTTTGTTATATTGATAAAATATTTCATTGATACTAGTGCTTGGAAACATTAGGTGATCAAGTAGTTCGGACAGTTCGAACTTTAAGATCGAACGTCAAATAGTTCGATCTTTTCGAACTGAAGATATGTTCGAAGCGTTCGAACTCATTTCAGATCAGAAAGCTCTAAATTATTATATAGTTCGAAGCTAAATTTTTTTAAATATTAATATTACGTACATACATTTAAAATTATTGTACAATTGGGATAAAAATAATTTATAATTAAAATAAATAATGTAAAACTAAATACAATTGCAAAATAACATTTTTTTAAATACAAAAATATGATTTTAGGAAAACATATTGTAAAGAAATATATAAAATGTATTAAAAAATTGGGAAATTAATAACATATACTTTTTTTAAACAATTTAAAAATTTATATAAGCTCGAATTTATAATTCATATAAAACAGACCAATAATCTAATGTAATGTTTTTTAATCTTATTCTGTGAAGGAATTTATTTTATGTTTAGTGTCATAATCTTTTTGATATTTTTATGGTTTCAATAAAATTTAGAAGACTCGCGTGAAGCTTGTAAAAATTGCTTTTTTGTTTCCAATACATACTGCGTTAATCTTTACTGTCCGAATTTCACACATAACAAATTGACATTACAGATCGATTACTACTTAAGTTCGAACTGTCCGAAAGATTCGAACTGGATGTTCTTTTTTTTTTACTTCGAATTGTTCGAACAGATCGCACATACGATATGTTCGAATCTTTTGTCTGAACCCTAATTGATACTATTTCACTATACATTTGGTAGTTATAACCAGACTTTTTTTCAGTGTAGAGCGAGAAAAGAAGGAGAAATAAAATATTAAGTATCGTTGCCGGTCATTAATTCGTTAAACAATTATGGGAAATTAAATTTTCAAAGAAAAAGAAACAAATCTATGTGGGCTGCGATGCGTCACTTAAATAATTTGTGGCAAATTACACAATTCATTTGTTGTAACAGATAATGACAAGTTCGCAAAAATGACTCGCAAATTCTCTCTCCGTCGTTTCCTCGCTTCTATGTCATAATACAGGATGACTAATGTAGGCATTGAAGATACTTAATAAGCCTCCTCTATCTGGTGCATTAATATTCCCGTGCTTTTTTTACTTTCGATGTCGTGTGCGCGACTCGACTACATATTCATCGTCTTAAATTGATACCTCATGACGTAAGAATGCAATTTCTTGATTATGAATGTTATGTACGAGCCAACAACCGTAGGAACTGAAGTAACGGTATGTTCGCGACGCGTGTTAATATTCATGAGACTATCATCGCGACGCGCGCGCGAAGCTCCGCCCGAGACGACATATTGGTCGCCGGCCGGATTACGCGTTTTATTATAATAAATAATCGCGGCCATAAAACGTGCCCCGTCAACCGTGCGATGATGCATCGGGTGCGCCGCTTAAAAAGCAGCGCGTAAATCACCGAGAACCGATACGGTGCGTTCGACGGCGATAAAAATCACACTATCGCGCGGCGGCCTCGAACCGCGCGAATTTTAATAGGCATCTGTAAAACATTTGGGGATTTTATTATTAACCGAGCGGAACAGAAATCCTGCCTGATTCGCATAAATTTAATGCATAACGTTACGCGTGAATCGATAGCGTTACAATTCACCCGTAAAAATCACGTCCGGCAGGACGTTTCGAGCTTATGCCTGACGTATTTCGCGTTTCCGCCGCGTCCGCGATAAAATATATCACCGGTCGCATCGATTCCTCAGGCTACAGCGGGTACAATGAAAAGCGGAAGATCGAATTAATTTACACTTAAAGCTTTGAATGATCGGTGATTGAAAACCCGGATTTCGTCACGCCGACGAGCGTTGCGAGCTCGGATTTAGAATACGTTAAAATTGAATTCCGCGAGCCACCCTCGAAATATTGTGTCTCTCATGTTTTTAGATTAACGAATAATTTATATTTTCATCTTATCGCACTTCATCTTCACCTAATGAAACAGCTAACAAAATATTTCTAACATTTTTCTAGAATACTTTTCTCAATCGCCAAATGCAATTGCTCTTTTAAAAAAAAATTTCATAGAAATACAGAAAAATTATTGTTAATCGAGAAAATCAAGAACGATGATAACAATAGTTTCGATGTATAATTGCATCATTATTACAATTTCCCACGAGTATGATAAACTACATGGGCATTTAACAGATCAATTGATCACTGATGAATGAAAATCTTGATAACAAACCACGCATTCGAATAGACTTGTGATACATGACACACGACATATTCTGACCTGGCAAATACATTCGTCAATTATTGCAGAATTTAACTGTTGCGAAAATTGATTGCGCTTGCCAAACACGGATCGTTTACATTTCATATCGCTTAACGCGCGAATGCCGTTTTATCATATTAAGCGAGCAAACTAATTCCGAGTCGTATAATAAATGTCACGCGAATGCAACACGAAGTCCTTCGTTCGATTAGTGCTTTAATAAATGCGAATTAAACAGAATTTTTCATGCTTTATCTGAATTCTATATACCAAAATCTAACGACATATAGAGTCCGTGTTTATCAGTAATATCAGTCTAGCGGAATAAATGGGATCAGACAAAATAAAATATGAGAAATCTCACTAATATTGAAATTTTGTTTTCAATAGCTTTTTTTAGTCTTTCGTGAACCAAGTGGAAAAAATCAACACGAACCATGCGGGGTATCTTATGCTACTCATACTGTACTTCATCACAAGTATATTAATACAATAATTCCACTGTTATAATAATGATTCTTGTTTCTTAAGATATAAAAATAAAAAGGGAATAAACTCTTTAATCTTTAATCTTTTAAAATAAAAATAAAAAGTGACAGAAGTTTAAATTTTTGCTAGGGCATGTCACTTCACCTGGTTCATCGAAGGTTAATAAATTTGAAAGATTAATTTCCTTATATTTATATCGTATTAAATTTTAATATTTCATACATATGACCGACGCATATATTTATATATATATTTTTTGCAGCAATATGCAAAATGTAATAAAGAATTGGAACTTGCCACAAATTAAATTTATACATAAAAAGTATATAACAAACATGGAAGTATTTCCGTCATATTTTAGTGACAAAAATTCGGTTTCGAATTCGTCAAAAAATTTCGCATGAAAAAATCGTTCGGATCGCACGAGTGGCAAGCCACCCTTTATGTGTCGCGACAATGGAACAAGTGAAAAATACACGCTCGCTCACGCGTAATTTTCGTAATTCGGCATTTATTGCGAATGACCGAATAAACTCGCGTCGCGCGAAAAATGATTAAATAGCAGGTAATTTTCGTGTGGCATCTATGATGTGTTGCACGCACGTGTTTCGCGCACGCAATGCAGATCGCGCTGCATCCTTTTTAAAGTAAAAAAAAACGTAAAAGTATTACACCGGAGAATGCCTGCGACGTGTTTCATAAGATATGAGCAATCACCGGGAAAGATGGAAATCCTGAAAACCTGGATGATACTTCGCGAAAGCCCAGACAATATCTTCCGGCATCTCCTCGCTACGTACGTAGAACAGAGAAATTTGCCTTTAAGATGGTATATGATGGTCGTTTTAGCTACGTACATACACCTACATATCGGTGACGTCAGAAGCGAGGAAATATACCGAAATTTCCGTGACGAACTACGCTTTTATGAGGGCACGCGCAGTCGTGGAGAAAGGGTTAAATTTAAGCAAAAGTCCCGAAAACGTACACTGAGAGAAATGTTTTGTAAAATCAACCAAAGTTTGTGGCTGAATAGTGATCAAATGAATTTTATAGTGATAGTTACTAAATATATAGTTGTTTTGACCAAACAATTTGTAGTCTTAACCAAATAATTATTTTCATAAAACAAATTACAAAAAGTTTTTGGTTTTTTTGTTAAATGTAACAAAGTTTTTGGTACCAGTAACTATAAAATTCATTCGATCACTATACTACCAAACGATTTCTCTCAGTGTAATGCCGCAAAATTGTTCCGTCATAATTACAAATGCAATGAATAGTTTAATGCACTGAGAGAAATCGTTTGGTAGAATAGTGATCAAATGAATTTTATAGTTACTGGTACCAAAAACTTAGTTACATTTAACAAAACTTTTTGTATAATTTGTAACAATTTGTTATATGAAAATGATTATTTGATTAAGGCTACAAATTGTTTGGTCAAAACAACTATATATTTACTAACTATCACTATAAAATTCATTTGATCACTATTCAACCAAACTTTGGTTGATTTTACCAAAAATTTCTCTCAGTGTGCAAAGTCCGTGCATCTTGCGTGCATCCATGTTCCGTGTGCATATTGCAAGCCGATTCCAGATACAGTGACCACCAGCGATATCAATGCTGAATTCGAAATTTGCATGCTGACAATATTACGTCGATCCCTGAATTATTATAAAGGCCGTGGTACAACTATGGCGCCATTGTTATCCGATGTACCGCCATCGGCTGGTCATAAATAAAGCCTATCCCTCGTCCCGACCGCTCCTCGATTATTATCCACGGAAAATCAAATCGATTACTCTCAGGAGACCCTATTATATCGATATTGTTATCGCCGAAGCTCAAACATTATTATTAGTTGAGAAGAGAGTCTTTCTTCGTAGGCAACATGAAGCAACAATTCCACTCATCATTCAATTCGCTAAGCTGTAATTACAGGTTGCGAAAATGAGAATGTCGTGGCGTCGCAATAATTAGAATTATGGACTCATATTATATCAATCTCATGCACGACGATTTATTGATAATAAGCTATTTTCCACGAGCGAATTGAAATCTTCAGAAATCAAATTGCAATATAATAGTTTCATTCAGAGACTAATTTGTATTATTCATTAAATTTTACAATTCTAAATAATTTTTCAATTCTAAATTAAACGAATATCAATTGTATTTAAATAGGGAAGTTTCACAGTTACGAAAATCGCAAATAACATTTTCATGTGCAAATCGCAATTAATATTACGAATATTATATAAAAACACGCAATAAAAATAAAACATTCAGGAATTTATTTCTGTGCGAAACATGAGCAATTTCTATTAATTTGATACTGAAAGCTGAATAAAACTTCTTGAATAAAATATTAATTCGATGAATACGTAGAAAAACTCACTTTTCCCAACAAATGTTACTAAAATTAGATATCTATATACTTGCCCGCATTTGATTTTCGAATTTAACATTGAGCGACATGTAGCTGCTGAAAATATATTTGACGATGAAAGGATGGTGGTGTATTTTTCACGTTATAGCCACAGGTGGACATGATCGATGGTCAGATGTGTCCTTTGTGCAAAACGTGACAGTGTAAATTAGCGATAGGATCAAAAGCTATAAAATCAAACTACGGATTTTTTTCTATTCAAAATCACACTGTGAAGAGCGAAATTAATCATGTCAACGAATTATCAACAATTTTAACTAAAAAATTGTTTGTAGCTGTTTCTTCTGCTTTCCGAATATTTAATTATGTAAAATTATATTTATCTGAATATATAATATGATGAAAAACTAACGATCGTAGAGAACTTGCTTTTCTTTCTTGTGAAATTTTGTACGTTTGTATAAGTGACCTATACTTTGTTGTAGAAAAATATAGAAAAATAATTGGAAGTACACAGCTAGATTTCCAACGAAAAGTGTCCTTTAAAAAGGAAATCCTTCCCTTTCCCATTTATGTCACCCTGCAAAATTAAAACGAACGACGCGACTGAATAAGAAAGTTTCGCAAAAGATAGCCATGAGAATTTCCCTTATAATCGTTACAACTCTCGTTTAAGAACGATCAAATAACCAGCATAATATGCAGCGCGTAACAATCTCTCTAGGAGAATTTAATTACTCCCACTGGTTTTAAATGTAGAAACGCAAACTGAGGTCCGCCAAACTAAAGGATATTTCCATTACGTTAAAACTCTCTTTGAGCATTTCTCTCTTAATTATATTCTATCCCAGGACATTTGGTAAAAGATTGAATACGCAACACTAGGTACTAGAATCGCTACCTTGGAAAGGCTAGAAAAAGTATATTTTACGTCTAATAAAGATTATACCTAAGTAATATTTAAAAATCGTTACTAAACTCCAAGACTTCTTCATTACGTAAAATTTTCTTTTAGAATATTTATATCATGTTCTCAGACATTTCTTAAATAATCAGATATAATTATTAAATTTGAGAGCAGAAACTAAATGATATTTTATACTCGATAAAGTTCGCTTAAATATTTAAAACATTTTTAATTTTTCTTTATTTTTATCTTCAACGTTTAATTATATTCTTTAATTTTATTCTCGATAAAATATTATATAAATGTCACAAATATAATACCGTAAGCACTTTTTAGAATAAATATTTTACTATGTATATACAAAAAGCATAATGCTTAAATTTAAAGATTTAATAAATTTCAAGATTACGTTAGAAGTTTTTCTTTGAACGGTTCAAGCCATAAAAAATTAAATACGCAGCATTAGATTACATCATTATCATTTTACGAGATAAGAGAAACTTCAGTCGATGGAGTGAGAAAGTCAGTGATCGCCCGAAGGTCGACTAGAACGAGAACAGGAGGCCGTCGCAAAGAGCAGATTTTAACGGCGATTTCTGTCACTTCCGGACGCGCGCAGGAGCCGGAGTTCCCTCTTTAGGCAGGGCAGCAGATGTTCTCTACGACATGTTCTCACGCCAGAGAACTTCCCTTCTCCGAGGGAAATGCGCTTAACTAGCCGTCACCGCCCGATGCTGCTCGCCGTTTAAGCCTCCCCCGACTAACCAACCATTCCACCTACCTTCGCCGCCCCAACAGACCCTAAACAAATCTTCCACCGTCGAGAGAACAACCCTTCCGCCTTTCTAAGATTCGCGAACCACCTAGATCGAGCCACCCTTTCCTTACGCGATGTTTTCCAACAATTTTCCGTCGCGCATTCCGAAACAAATGAAGTGAAGTATTCCGTAATTATAATAACATCAAGAACGAGATTTATTTTCCTAATTTTAATTTTAAAAATTATAATCCGGTAGGCTCAAATGATTTTAATTTTAAGCCTTTCTCCGAGACTAATCCCTTTGTTTCTCAGTGTATTATTTTATTCATTTGTATAATCTTCAAATTATACAACAACGAAGAAAGAATGGAGATTTTATTCACAACGCGTGTACTAATATTATGAAAAACTGTTTAAAAAATTAATTAGAATATTAATCCTTTCGCAACCAACAACTTTCAGGAATAAAATTTGAATTAAGTCTAGCAAAATTATATTGAAACCCGACTAAATAGAATCTTTAAAAAATGAGAGCATAAGATGTTAACGTAAAAGAAATATTCTCTAGCACATTCGTAATGTAATCTCGCATGATAAGAAATATTATTTTTATAATTTCATATTAAAATAAAAATACAATTTAAATACTAACTCACGCGCTCCTTTCTGTATGGATCTCTATGTACATTGTGTCATTAAAAAAAAGTATTAATATTAAATAAAATGTATTAATTAAAACTTTTAATTAAAATTATTAAAATAGCCTAATTCGTATTTTATTACCATTCTCAAGAGCTTTGACTGCTATAATATAAAACCAATTGTATTGGTCAGATAGAATCGTTAAAAAATGTGCGTTACATAACTAAATCATTTTTAATACGAATTAAATTTCCGTTTTCATCAACGTAACCCAATCCAGGTATTATTCTCAAATCGAAAAAAATCTGTCTCAGAGATTGTTAGCGCGACTTGCGCACGATGAAGAATCTCGGTTGGAATTTTTGCCGTGGTCCCGGATTGCGAGGAAAATTTACAAAACGCGCGCGGCGATTTCTCAAGCAGCCCGCGAGCCGCCCGCGAATGCAACGAAGCTGCGGGGACGAAGCGCTTTCGCACGTGTTACATCTGTTAGTTCCGACGGCGACGCCGACGGTCGCGTGACGAGAATTTCGCTGGGAGCGAGGAAATGCGCTTTTAACTAACTGTCACCGCCCGATGTTATGAACCACTCCGCGAGCCGCTCTCACCCTCGCAAACCACGAACAAATGCTCGTCTCGTAGACGACCTCTCCGCGAACTTACAATTAGTTGAGTCCTCCGAATAACTGCAGCGATCTGCAGGACATAATTGTCATATTTATGTATCATAACCCCACATAGTTTTCACAAAAGCGGTTTACGATTACTTAGCTATTCCTATGCATTTTCTATATAGCACAGTATATATAGGAACATCGCAAAATATCAGGGTTGGCATGGTTTAAACCAAATGGTTTAAACCACGATTTAAACCACGGTTTAA
>QKQZ01005356.1:0-11563 GCA_003595255.1 Solenopsis fugax | reverse complement strand
AATTATATATAGTTATATGTAATTATATATCAAATTTGTTATATACAATTATATATAATTGTATTGGATAAAAAATACCCAGATCGCAAACAGTGGGAGTAAATATGATTGCAGACAGAAAGCCTGATAAAAAGTTTTTCATATATAATATATATGAATGTAATTGAAATAATTATATATAATTGTATCTAGTTATACATAATTTTATATCAAATATGTCCGTATATATTAGAATATATATAATTATGCATGATTTTTACATACAATTACATGTATAATTGTATATAATTGTATTTACATATATAATTGTAAATAATTGTATATAAAAATCATGCATAATTATATTTCAATATATACGGACATATTTGATATATAATTATGTATAACTAGATACAATTATATATAAAAAATTTATTATATATGAAAAATTTTTTACCAGGCTTTCTGTCTGCATATTTACTCCCACTGTTTATGATCTGGGTCTTATCCAGCCTAAGTTTTTTTACTGTTCCAGACTTTTGACAAATATGGAAAAAAAAGTCCGAGTTTTCAACTTACACTGTAATATAACAGAAAAGACTTAGATTATGCAGACGGAGGATTAAGTTTCCTTCCACTTCGCGCGTACGATTTTTCTTCTACAAAAGGAAATGGCATTCTTCATGTCATGCATGGATTTTTTCAAACTCTATGCATGCATGAAGAGTGCACATTTCCTTTTGTCGCTCATCAAAGTACAATACATCAAAGTTTAAGTTTTTCTGTAGTATACCTTTTGTAACTTCTTTAATATAATTCGAAATTAAATACACAGAAATCTCGATTTAATGTTGGAGCCACAGTTGAGATTTAAAACAGTACGGATTAAAAACAGACGTTCGCTCTCAAGAATATCGCTTTATCACGTTTATTTTCAGCATCATGGTAGAAGAAGGTCGTCGATACCGACTTACCATTTTATTGTTCGATTATATTTCTTAAATAAACACTAATAATAAAACTGGAAGTATAAATACAAACTCGTTAAAAGTATCTTCTGATAAATAATATAGTTTATGTAATATCGTTTCGAATTTTGCATTAATTGAGTTTTTCGTAAGGTCAATAAAAATAAACGCCAAAACTGATATGATATGCAATAATGCTACACATTCCTTTTCTTTTTCTTTTACATGAGCCGTCTTTACAAAGTACTTACAAGTTAATGTATATGAATTCCCTTATAAGTCTTTCTCTTCGTTGTGAAATATTTTTGTCGATTTATACAAATATCTTATGCAAGACGTAACATATGATTTGATGTTTAAAACTGCATTATGAGAAAAATAAGAAAGAGAAAATTAAAAACAAAACAGTTTTAGGATGTTAGACACATGTAAAATGATCTAATATTATCAATAATACAATCACTATCGTTTAAATTATGCAATTTACAAAAGAAAATCGTGCAAATTTTATTCTTACTTTTGAAGAATTCGTTTTTAACAGATTTTGTGTAGAAAAAAGCCAAGATGTATGAATCATAAGGTTTTTCTTTAATTACACAGCCNGAATCATAAGGTTTTTCTTTAATTACACAGCCACACAAAAAGAAAAGTGTCATGTCCGAGAGATTAGACTCATGTATCCCTATGTATTTTGAGGCTCTGAAACCGAATATGACCTCAGAATTGCGCCATCAGTTCAGGATTTTTTTTTATTCTAAAAAAAATTCCAAACATTCCTTAAAATTACATTATTCAGCCCGATTATTAAAAAATCCTGATCTGATGGCGCAATTCTGAGATCATATTCAGTTTCAGAGTCTCAAAATACATAGGGTAGGTTAGATCTAATCTCTCGGACATGACACTTTTTTCTTTTTGTGTGGCTGTGTTATCTAAGCAGATCATGTGTCTATTAATACTAAAAAAGTTCACTCTTTAGTTTTTTTCGAAATAAGAGGATGCCGTTTTAAAAAACCTGTGTCGGTATTGGCGATTTTCCTCTTTAATTTCTTGACTAGATTTCTCTCGGGAATATGATGTCATAAAGTTATGTCATAAAATATTTCATCTTACACACAGTTACATAAAATATCATATATATCAATATGAATCGGAACTGAATATAAAAATGACTATAAATGTCGTGATTTAACTAGTGAGTATGAAACAGATGTTTTACGAAGAACCTTATTAATGATAGGTAGAATCTTGCGAGCTATTTTCATATTATCTTATCGCATTATTCAAATATTTCATATTAAATCATATCATATAAAAGATATTACCGTTAACTCACAAGGAAAACTCTCTAAATGAAATTGTTACAGTATTAAAATCTTTAGTTATATCACTCGAATACATATATACATGCATCTTCGTATTTTTAATTTTCTTTTTATCCACGAAGGGACCATGTCCGGATATTGTTTTTAACCATTTGACATTTAATCGGCGAACACAAATTTGTATTCCAAACACATCTGCGCGAGGAGCAAGCATTTTTGTTAGTAAATACCCGGTTAAAATTTTTTTGTATTTAATTATACATAATTATATATAATTATATAGTATATCAAATATGCCCATATTATATATTAAATATATATAATTATATATCAAATGTGTCCATATATATTAAAATATATATAATTACATATAATTATATAAAAAAAGTTATTTTACCGGGTATTAAGCATTTCCGCGTTATCGAAGCCTAGATAGACCCTGGGCCGAAACGTCTGTGATACACGCACATTTTTAGCCCGTGGATAAGCTTGACGTCTCGGAAATGTTTATTTAAGTTGAGTGGTAGCGTCGCGCGCGATTCACGCCTCCTGTTCACGCGGAGTGTTGGAACGGTAATCTTAGAATGAACTTGAAGGCACACTTGCTTGCCTTATCTCCCGCAGTAGTAAAGATAAACGTGCAGTTGCGAGTATTCGAAATTATACGCCTCGACCACTTGCAATACGTATCACATCATCGTATAGCGTAACGCACGGGATATCTTGCAGAGTTAGTCGCGCAAGCGTTCTTCTTCGGCCGTTGAAGAAGAGAAGCGCGGCTGATCTGCTGGTCTGAAGCACATCCCGACGCATATGCCGGGCGGGTGTGCGCTTGCCGCTCATAGAAATCGATTTATTTTCGCATAACCCACATATCTCTTCCAAACGACGATTTAAGACTTGCGCGTGCGAAAGTTCTCGACGCACAGATGCCTGAAAGCTCGAATCGTATTCTGATCCTTCGCGAGTCGAGCGAGAGTCGTTAGATTAATTTTGCAAATGCGTAGAGAACTTCATAATAGCACTCTCTCGATCCATCGAGCGAACTCCTTTTTAGGCGAAGCTCGTCGCATATGTCGCATGAAGCTTATTATATATACGTGTATCAACGTCTGTGACACATGATGAAAAGAGACGGAGGAAGAAATAAATAAGGGAAAAAAACTAGCGATGTTAGTAGTAGAACGTTTGACAGTCTCACACACTTTTACGCTAAGAAGATATGTTAATCCATCTCCACGTGTAATTAAGTCGACTATATATACTGATCATATCATACATTTATGAGTTAAGCGAGGGTTTGGAAGAAATCGCTACTTCCAGGTATCTACGCGACTGCGAAACCCTTTCACTTAAGCGGAAGAAGCGACGATATATCCCTTGACAAGGAACTTGATCGCGGGTGAGCTGCGAGACTCCGTCTCTCCGAAGAGAGAGGGAGAGTATCGAGGAATTTTTCCTCCTTTCGGCTTACATAATCGATTATCAGGGTTCATCGCAACTTGGGAACAATATAAGATTGTGTAATAATGCGTGCGACAGAAAGACCGCGTGAGAATGACCCCGCATTGTCGGCAATTATTCGGAGCATTCTGCAAGATGGAGGGCCTTATCAGGTCAATTTAGAGAGCAAAGTCGCGCAGCTTCTTTCCATTATCGCAATTCGCTACGCGAAGCACGCGTTGCCTGCGTAGCCCGTACCGATCTTTCTCGACTTCGCATCTCTGGACCAATCGTCGTAGGAAAAAGAGGCCACGATTATAAAATCGTGATTGTAAATCAAACGCTTCATCTCATCGACGCGACTGTTAAATTCGTGAAATTTCTCTCATTCACGAGGTAGATTAAATTAAATGGAAATGCTAAAATAGTATAAATTAGTTTAGCAGCAGTTCTTCAATTCAAAATTAATTATCACCTGAAAGATCGAACGTCGAGACTTAAGATATCGCTAGGCGTTCACTATTTTATTCGTTAGTCGAAGAAGAGATATCATTTAATGTCATGATTTTAATATGACACTTTTTTGTTGGGACAATCAATTTTTAGCTATATTTAATGAAGTCAGTTTCTTAGACATCATAGCATTGTAATTACAGGGTAAATAAGGATAGTGATCAGAAGTTATCAGACTTCTATATATCATTACTTTAAAAGAATACGTTAATCTTTTCAATACTTCAAATTCTTGATATCATTAAATCGCGGATAATTTACAAACTGTGAAGTTCGGGGGACCAATCGAACCATATCGCACGTACTCACTTTTGCTCATGAACAACGATTTTTATAGGATACAATTATTACGCACTACATTACACAAATCGAAGAACCCATTTGCCAGTTCCTCACTTAACGATCGACCAAAGGACTTTTTATTTCTGGTTTCAAATGACGAAGTCAAACGAATAAGATTAGGATAATGTCACATATGTTCAGTTTTTTTATCCATATACACATCTTACGTGATTATCTCATTCACCGATATTACATCGATATTAATTCCCAGTAGTGCAAGTATCCATGACGAGAAATATACTAATGTAAGCTTCAGTATTTTTTTTAACCTCAATAAAAGGTACCTCTTCGAGATAGAACGATAATACTTTTATACTTTTATTTTGGGTAAATTGCGATTATATCGCGCTTTCTAATCATTCGATTTTCAAGTGGGACGAGCCCCATAAATAAATAAATGGTTCAAGAGCTATAATATTTGTTTCATTATTATAATTATAGTATTAAAGATTCCATATCAATATACATATACATATATATAAATGACGTTTCAAATGTATAAATAGTTCAAATCGAATCGATCGTCTATTTTGATTGTTTTATTTATATCCTCTGCGCGATCAATTTTGTAACAACGCGTACCAATTCTCATATCTGATTGTCGATTTCCGAAACTTTTTTTACTTCGAATTTTCGAAGTGAAGTTATTCGACCGAGTAATGTATAATACAAATTAAATAAGAAAGCCTTTTACGGTCATAGCTGGATCTTAGTGCTTTATATAAATTTTACTTGTGTGATTTTTATATACCTTCTTTCAAATTCAACTGACTATGCGCCGAATTACTTTTCCGGTCATAACGCAGTTATAAGTTAGACATGAACAGGTAATATCAATAATTTTTTTACTTCGTTTCTAAATCTTATAAATTATTCAAATATTTTTGTACACGATAAATAATCGCTTCCGTAAATTTGTTTCATTTTACAGATTTGCATCATGATTTTATAGAATTTAGAACAAAAATAAAGATTACCCCATTATATTTTTCTAATAAAATGCATTAAAGTATCACTTCGATAGTAACATCGTAATTGATATTCAATGTTTATTTATCAATATAATACACTTCACGCTTATTGTCTAATATCTATTATAAATTTAAAAAAAAATTTTTTTTAATAGATAACGAAAAACTTAATTGCGAGAATTTTAGATAATAATAACAAAAAAAATTACTTAGCACTTTATTTTTTTGTAATTATTACCTAAAATTCTCGTAATTAATTTTTTCATTTATAAAAAGGATTTGCAACGTAATTGAAAGTACGTTATATTTAAATTAATATGTCCGGAAAAATTAGATTCAAATTAGATTCGTATTAAATTCGTATTAATTTTATGGAGTTAATCACTCGTCCCACTTGAGATCTTACGTCTGAGAAATTATAGGGACCTACGTATGTCTTGGAAGGTTAAATGTCACAAATATGTAATTTGGCTTATTAGTCGTTGCCCTACTATACGACTTTTCCAGAACTAAATGCCTAGCATTAGTGTTCGATTATCTATTTATCTTATACTCCTCAAAGTTACTACAGCACGTGAGAGTTATGCGAGAGAGACACATCGAAATATTATAACGGATTATATCCCATTCTTCAATTTCGCCGTACCAAAGACGTCACTAAAGTAGCTTTTATCACATCTGATATTAAATATCAGGTATTGTATATCTTTATACATTACTATAGATCTCCAAAGTAACTGCAGTATGCTTCGAATCGATAATTCCGGGTTACCCTTTCCAGGATTTTCGCACGAACGCTGCCGCACGCATTAACAATGCACGGACAAGCGAGCGACAAGAACGCATTTGTACATTACGGTAACTGCGTGAAGAAGATCGATAACAAAATTTTCAATTCTCCCGCGAAAATCACCGCGACTGTCGTGCATCTTCGTTATCTGTCGTCTGTCGATCCGCCATCGCGGGCTGCGCCGCTGCGACCAAACGTGCTTTGTACGTTCCATTCTATCGTAACACACTCGTAAATATCCACGACCAACTATCATAAAATAATAATTATAAAACACACGATATTTAAACACACTCATGAACGACGCATTTTATCCTTGAGGGAAATACGCCTCAGAATTTAAAGATCTTATACATGATGCATGTGTAACTTCGTTCATTTTTATCTCTACCTTGATCTCGCTCGCAAATTGGACGATACAGCGCGAGTAATATATGAATTTAAATATCGTTCTAAAAATTACATTGCAGGACTTTCGAATAAGGTGAACATGGAATAGTGTGTATCAAAGGATCAATTTTACATCGTCGCTCGTGTGTACGAATGAGCAAATTTGCATAATCCGTTCCATTTGGAAGATTGACGGAACGAAGCTCTTGTTAGCAGCAAATCTAAATTTTTTTTTTAAAGCTGTAATTCTTTCCATACTTAAAACACACCTGTGTTTTCCCGACCTTTACTACTCACCATGGGTGGTTTGTGTCTGTCATTAATTTCTATTATACTTTTACAAGTCACTTTTAAAAGTAAAAATTATTAAGTGACTCATACACAGCGTTAGACAAAATCTAATCAATTTATCGATTAATAATTACAATTAAAAATTTATTTCTTAATTATATTGATTAAAATTTTTTAATTGCCTTGAAATAAATCTTAAACATTAATCAATTAAATTTTTAAACAACAAAAAAAATCGATTACAATAAATTGTATACATTTGTGATTAATTTAATCGATTAATTGAAAATAATTAACTGTTTCTTTTTTTACATATACTGATTACTGAAATAAACGTTATCATGTGTCGCGATAGTCATAAAAGAATTGGTATGACACCCATTACGGAATGAGAAAGTTCTAGATTCAAATTCTAGCTGAGGTAATATTATTTACAATAAATTATTTATAGTTTTTTTAAGGTGTTAATAGCATTATTGTTAAATTGACAATTAATTTAATTTGTGATACTACGTCTAGTTTCAGTTTATAATTGCATTTCAAGTCCGACTGTGTTCGGCGCGCAGTTTCATAGGAACTGAAAATGTATTTATATTATACATATAAAATAATATTAGTTAACAAAGATCCAACCTCGATCTTACTTGACGCTTTATTGATTATTTGTGTAATTACACTTAAATGGTGTAGTTCAAATTATTATTTTTTAAATATAATAAAAAATTAATGATTGACGATCTCAAATATCGTTTTTCAAACAAGTGTTTGATTTATTTTAATAATTAATTAAATTAATCATGATTGTGTTTATCATTAATTTTTAATCGATTACTTTAGACAAACAAAAATTTAATCGATTAGTTATGCAAAAAATTGTTTGACAATTAATTTCATTAATTGATTATACTAATCATTATATATTTAAAAAATTTTTTTTAATCGATTATTTTAGTTAACAAATAAATTAATCGATTAATTGCCCAACACACTTACATATATTTTAACGTCTATAGCAAATATTTGTATTATAAATTTAAAAAAAATTGTATATAAATGTTATAACTAATTTAGCCGACAAGATATTTAAAAAAAAACAACTGCGTAGGACACAAATAACCCAAAGTATGTTACAAACGAAAAAAATTTACAAAAAAAAATTTTGTTGCACTGCATGACAAGAATAAGGGCTACAAGAAAATTATCTGCGAGTGACTAGGCGTCTGCATCGTATAATCTCTCGGTTGAAAGAAGGCAAAGCATAGAGTGTGTCGAGTAATATGAATGAAGATTTAGAACCAGCGGCTTTGACGACCACTTAAGATTTATATATTCAAATATACATATACGCATTCGTAATTATGTGTACTTACAAATACTTCGCGTACTATATGCTAATTGACGGAGAGTTGTCGACGCTATGATTTTAATTTTACCTGAGCATTATTTTTAAAAAAGGGTATCTAACAAAGAAGCCCATACTCGAATCATTTTCTTATAATTTAATGTAATATAGTTTATTACCGACGATACATTATCAAAATGTTCATACACTTAAATATCTTGAATAATAGTTTACATTTCTTTGTATAAAAGATTTTTTGGAAATTTTGTTTTATGCCAAATATCAATCCATATTTAATGAATTTCCATTATTTTATTGTTTAATAGAGATACTAATCACTGAACACAATCATCAGCTAGTAAATGACTATTTAAGAAAAATATTAAAATATAAAAATTTAAAAATAATAAATGGCAAATTAATTGATATGTATTTTCTTTAGTTCTAATTTTCATACAGATAAAATAACATTTTTTACTTGAAAATATAATTATATTAAGTTGTTTTTATTTCAGTTTATTAACTGATTCAATTTCTTACATTGATTGTTACAGCGACTCTATATGCTTCATTTAAATAAAAAATAAACAAGGTTTATTTGAATATCTAAAGAATATTAATATCTCGATTTTATTCAGTTTATTTCTCAACTTTGTATTATTTTATTACATATCACTGTCATCTCTGACAAACATAAAAATTTAACATAAGAAAGATGGGCTTCATACTTATGTGTACATGCACGTATACACGCGCGCGCGTGCGAAGGAACCGAAGAATTCAATTACCTCCAGACATTGATAATTATAGCTTTAAATAAAGAGACCAAATAATTAACGAAGAGTCCATATTCTCTTACGGAAAGGGTAGTTCTTTAGAAAAACCCGAATTAAGCAATTTTGCAAAGAAGAAATCTATATATCCGTCTATTATATCCTCTATATGTATGTATGTGTGTGTATATATATATACATATATATATACACATACATGTATATTTGTATGTAGACTAGAATTCTGATCATATTGATCTAAGTTTTGATCAGTGTTATATCGCGCGATCGTGCGTTCGATCGATCGAGGGTGCGGATGAGAGTGGAGAGCTCTGTGTGTGCTGGATTTAATCTCAACTATTTACTATCTTAATCGAGAAGGCCCAGTAAGTGTGAATAACTGTGAAGAATGCTCGGCCATCGTAGGCAAGCAATTTAGCGACACAAACGTCGCAGTTATCGAACAAATACTAGCACGTAAATCATCCCCCTAGCGACATAGCGGCTATCGTCAGATCAGAAATGTAAAAATATTCGAGATACTAATATTCTATAATAAGGGTAATATAGGGAGAATCGGTCTCGCGATCGATCGAGAAATCTTGCGTTCCTCGCAGAAGAGTAAACGTTATTTTTAATAGAATATTCTCTACGAAGCTATTTTCCTAATAAAGTCACGCCTCAAATAAATCATCCCGCCTCTCGGATCTGCGGATTTTTGTGTACGTGCGCACCCTCCATCATCGACGCCTAAATGCCTAAAAACCTTCATCAAACATAGTGGAGCGTGATCAACGATGCTCCCCAACGAGCTTTTTCTTTCCTCGACGTCCTCGAAACGACGACGCGGATGGAAAGCACGCGTAAATCACACTTCTCCAATTCGATGTATATTTGCATGTAAATATCTCTCTGTATTCATTGGGTCAGGAAAAAAAAAAGAGAGAAAAGAAAAGGAAAATCCTCGCCGTCCGCAATCACGCTTACGACTGAGGGTGAGAGAAAGAGGGCATCTCAGTGTAATTACTTCGCGAACACACACACAATGAAAATATAGAGTTAAAGCCTGTCAATTCGCGACACATTATAAATTCTAAACCTGTGATTTTATCGAACCTAACTTTAGGAATTCTATCAAGAGCTTTGAAGTTCTTGATAGAATGGCAGACATATATACAAACATATGTATATGTATACACACAAATGTATATGTGATATGTGTGTATATATATGTGAGGATATAATATATTGTGTGTACTTGTGTGCACACACACATACGATCTATACTCTATATACAATTCAATATATTCTCGGTTTATGAACATATCGTATTGCACGTTCCGTTGTAATAAACAACAAGAATAGAAACCTCGTCAATCTGATCGTTAATCCTTAATCAGTATGGTGAAATCATGTATCTATGCCGAGATGACAGTAATTAATTAACTTTTGAATCTCACGCACTGAGTTTCTGCTAAATCTATAAAATTCAGGTTTCGCATAAGAGAGCGTGGCTAATAAAAAATAAAATGTGATTTGGTAGTTTAAATTGTACAACTTGATTTAATTGCATACTACTTGGAACGAATAGAGAGAAGAAATACGAAATTAAAAATTGATCTTATATATTTAATCGATTAGATTTTTTTACGATTCTCTAATGACGAATATGAAGATTTAAAACATTGGAAAATATAATCATGTATTTTTAAAATATATAAAAATAAAGGCAAGTGGTGAATAAGAAGCATCGACGAAAGTTGATAATCAGCTTAACTAAACAGCATTTTCGATAATGGCACACATACCTAATGCGTCTGCAAAATGTCGTCGCTATTGTAACTAGATATAAGTCGCTTATAGAATTATTCGCTTAAGAACTCATTGTGCTGGTTAAGGATTAAAATATATTTTTTCAAGCGATTAACTGTTGTAATTAAAAGTGTGAGTGTACATGTGCGATTTCAACGTTGATCGTATGAGAAGATGAAGGATACGATATGACAACGGAAAGCGGAAATCTTTTATTTACGTTAAAAACTTTATAGGCGATCCTTCTTGTAGATAGCCCAGGATGGGACTAATCTTTATATTGAATAAACTCTATCACACATCCTGTACCAATTTGATTTATAATAATTAAATAATTGAAAAGAATGTAATTTTGCAGGCATAAAGTTTCATTGCGACGTGTTCCAATCCCTATGCTATTCTAGCTTCACATTATGCTGTAATAAACAATAAGAAAATGCATGTACATTCTTATCGTCATATAACGGAAAAGAAATTATGACAAATTCAAATCTATACATATACACAGAAAAAATAATTTTGCTTAAGTGTCTGAAAATAATTTTGTTATACCATCAAAATATTTATATAGGGGAGACCAGGGCTATTCGTTAGGTGGGGTAATTCGTAAAAATGGAAATATCT
>QKQZ01005332.1:2225-32101 GCA_003595255.1 Solenopsis fugax | reverse complement strand
GACATCTTGCGGGTAGACTCGAACGGCGCGATGTCCTTTCTGCCGATTCGAATTGGATGAATATCATCGACATTGTCGCGCGATCGCGGATTCAGTTGGGCAAGAAATTATTAAACGGCGCGGTAGCGTAACGTGAACAGCCGAATTTCCGAGCGCTCGTGTCGGCAAACCGAGAAAACGCTTCCGCCAATTATGCGTGCCATTCGGATTCGCAGGCGCAACGCGATATGCAGAAGCCGATTACCGAAATACATATCAAATCGCGTTTCCGCGGGCCGTCTGATACACCAAAACGATCGCGGTTGCTCGACTCGGCATTTTCGGTATACATTCGCACGCGAGACTCACTTTGATTGGGGTAAAAAGACGCGGTAAATATGGAGCGAGAGAACGTACGCGACCAGACTAGCTTCGACTGCGAAACTGCCGCGAAGTGGCGCGACTGATCACGTGACGTCAATCCTTTTAGGGTAATAGGTTCCAAAATTCTACTCGTCGGGTATAGTAACTTTGAGTGACCAATCAGGATCAAGAAATCTTAAGTAAGACATTTTTATCTTACTTAAAATTTTTTAATCCTGATTGATCAATTAAAGTTACTCTACGACGAGTAAAATTTTGGAACGCACCCCTAAAAGATTTCGAAAATTTCAAGCATGCATTATAGAACAAATGAAAATTTAAATTACGAATTTAAGCTATTGCAAATAAATATTGCTTTAAAATATGATTAATAAACTCATCCAGCTAGCACTGATGTCAAAGAAAAAAAATTGAAAGTAACATGTTACTTGTAATGCCGTTATCATTATTTTTTTGGTTGCAATCGTTTTAATAGAAGTAATATCACAGAAGTAAATTGCTTTGAAATTAAATTAGAAAAATAATATCACAGCTTTCGACCGGTATAATTCTTTAATGTATTATTGAAATGTGTCGATTCACTTATTCCCGGTCATATTAGAATATTATTTATAATATCTCAGAATTTAATTTAAGATCTGTGTTTGAAACTAATAGTAACGAAGCACAATTCGAAAGGATTAGAAATTGTATGTAAATCGTACAAAACACACATAATCCATACAGCACAAAATATTTTTAAAATATTTTTAAAATATATGTCCGCTAGATCATAAAAGTATTTTCAAAAATATTCTAGAAATAATTGACAGAAAAATATTGTTAAAATATCATTAAACTATTTCTCATAATATTTCTTGGAAAGATTAAGAAACATTTTTTAAGAATATTTCATAATATTGTGTGCTGTATGAATATTTGCACCAAGATTTTGCTATGACTGTCTTTCTCGATTATAATATTAATTATTATAATATTAATCGCGGTCTCAATTCCCATATTAATTCAAAATAAAAAATACTGAGAATGCTCTAGAAATACCTAATTCCTTCAAGGATTTTCTCTTAATTAACATAAAAGCCCGGTGCAATAGCCAATTTTCATCGTTTGTCTTGATATTTCGAACCTCGCGATCATATCTTAATTGTAAATATCATGGAGCCATTTTTTGAATCTTGGAAAGTGCAGTGGTGGGCTCGCTAACAAGGCACGTCGATCAAGGTAGACTCGTTACATTCGATACTTCGAGACTTGCGATCTGACCGGCCGCTCTGATTGGCTCCCGTTGTTTCGAGAATCGCAAGCGTTTCGAACTCAGTCAACGGTCGGCAGCGCGTAGCGTCGAGACGACGCTCGGATTCCAGCAAGTCGTTCCCCGTATTTTCCCGTATTCCCGATGATTGTAAGCGAACTGGCTGTCGCCGGGAGTGTCAAGAGGTAACATCGCGTTCGTGAGCTTGTTCGCAACGCGAGTATCGCTCGAGAACAGCTACTGGTAGCAAAGTAACCCGAGGTCTCGCGAAGCGGCAGTCGCCGTTGTCGTCAATAGTAGAACACACAACCTCGCGACAATGATAATCGGTGCGTAGGAGTCGAATATGAGAGAAGAGTGCCTCTGTTACGTCCCATTGTTCGACTTTTCGCTTGCTAGAAGTTTTGTTTACGTTTCTACCACTCTCCCCTTACACGTTCGACCTTCACGCCGACTCTCATTTACGCCGGGGCCGCGGGGCACAGAAACGCATCATGGCGGTCGGCCGCTTCGGAGCAAGTTCGCCGTATTTCTCTCAACGCACCGAGAACGAGCGTTACGATCTGATCGTCGTCGGAGAGTGCCGTGAACGGTCGTGCGTTCGTCAAATCATCATCCCTATCAATCATCGATAGGCGTCTGACGACGCCATTAAACGTTTTCTTAATCGCTATAGTCGGCTCCTACCAGCAGTCTCCCTGCCGCGATCGGAATAATTCCGGAGCGGGTTCCTCCTAAGGTCACCTTTGCTCCAGTGGCGCTTTCGAACCGTCGCAAAAAAAGATTTCGCGCGCACACGACCGGTTCGGAGTGAAGTGTGCGCATCCGCGTATATTAAACGTCGCGATTATCCGTGCATCCCGTAATACGTGTCACACCCTCGTTTCCGATCGTCCGTAACGATCGTCTGTAACGATCGCCTACTCCGAGAGCGGATTTTTCGTACGCGAGTGTTGAGTGAAATGCACGATGCTGCATAGCAGCACGAAGTGCATAGCGAAAAGGCAATATAGCATACAGATAAAGCATGATGTGATATATAGTGAATAGTGCATTTATTGTGATGGTGCAAGCCACAAGTGTTGTGCCCGATATTGTGGATACTTCGCTGGATCTTTTCCTTCGAGTTCGCCGGCGATGGAACAAGTAGTAGAGGTACACAGCTGTAGCGACGCCGGTGCTCTTGGATGTATCGACGCAGGATCATCGCGGGAGAATGGTAAGTGCTCTTTACTGTATTATCGACGAAACTATTGGAAAGTGCAAAAGATGGCGGCACTACGATCTTTTACGCGTCGACCGCCGCGACACGTCGATTCGTCTCGCAAACTCAGGTTAGGTTAGGTTCTCTAGTCTATAATAGAGAAATATATATGTATAGAGAGGCTTCTTTTTTAGCTGAACTAGCTGCACTAGTTCAGAGTTTATCTTTCGTCTTTCAACGTGAAGGGAAAAAGATAAATTGTGAACTAGGACGTAAAAGCTAGTAGATTGCACAACTATGAACTCTTCGCTTTGGGAATTAGTTTTGATTTTATAATAATATCAAGCGACCACAATCTTTGGGGGGAATATTAAGAATACATTATCTGAATCAGTTAAAATACACAAAATATGGAAAAAATATGTTGCAATATTCTTCTTATAGTTATATTGTGATTAAAAAACACGTAAAATAATTCATATTATTTTACATGTTTTTTAGTTACAATACAACTATAATAAGAATATAATATTGCAAGTTAGCCCTATAGAACGTAGGGCAAAGAATATTTGATATTGATAAATTTTTTAATATCTTATAAATAAAATACAAATTATTTTTTTAACAAGTCTGAATATAAATTATTAATGATGTGATAACACAATTCGGAGATTGCAAGTTACAAATAAAAATTTCTATATTTTACAATAGATTACCATGATAGTATCTATCCTTATTATGGATCATGTAACAGAAAATACAGACATAAGAAAGATTATTTATTTAATATCTTATTTTAAAATTCTAAAAATAATGATTTGTATTTCTTATAAAAGATTTCCTTCAACAAATTACGCGTTCTTTACAGAACCTTTTACGATTTTAACATCATCTACCGGTCGATCATTCTTATCTGTCTCAACTAGTCCAATTCTTTTCACTATCGTCATACCAGAATAAACTCTACCTGTTAAGTAAAGAAAAGGATAAAATAATTTTTTTATAATTATATGTAATCAACAGTTACATCAATTAGATCATAAATAGGCACAGCTAATTTGTAATTTATAATTTACCAAATATAGTATGTTTTCCATCAAGCCATTGAGTAGGCGCAAGTGTTATGAAGAACTGTGATCCATTTGTATCTGGTCCAGAATTTGCCATTGATAATATTCCAGCCCCTATATAAATTTTAAAATCACTTAATTCAAGCATTTACATTAAGGCAACAGTAGTTAATCACTTATCAGTAAAAAATATTACCTGTGTGTTTCAAATCATCATGTATCTCATCATCAAAACATTCGCCATATATAGACATACCACCTTTCCCTGTCCCAGTGGGATCTCCACCTAAAAATAAAATTGAGAGTAAGGTGTTATGTGTAAAACTTTCATGTTATTGTTACAATCTTCTAATGCTTTACCTTGAATCATAAAGTCGCGGATGATCCTGTGAAACTTGGTGCCATTGTAATATCCACGTCGTGTGAGCTCGGCGAAATTCCTGCACGTGATAGGGGCGTGTTTCCAGTATAATTCGAGGGTTATTTCACCCATCCTAAGGATTAGAATTGATTAATGATAAGCAGGGAGCAAGTTTTAAGTTAGAAAACTTACGAAGTCTCGAAGACAACGAAGGGTGGTTGCCAATGTTTATCCGGCACGCCGGATATATTCGCGAGGCACATTGTGGTCTGAATTTTAAATGCTTTTGCTAAAACCGCTTAAACAACGAGTACCGATGTTTATCGCGTTTTACTGCTTTGTTTATGTCACAAGAACTTGTCACACAAACCGGCAATCACTGCAAACGTACGACCGACCGACCGACACGTTAAGAGAATCTACCAACACACGCGCACGTAATCGAAGTACGTGAGAGCACGTGAACGCCATCTGCTTCATGTGCAGGATACACGTTAACAAAGCAATAATAATATGAATTGAATGAAAATGTAAAAACGTTGAATGTATACACGGGCAAAACGTATAAATGAGGACCTCTGCATGTTGGGCTAATTCATCGCAGTGTCGTACTTTAAGTGTTCTGGCGACACAACCGATTTCCACACGTGCCGGAATAAGTTAACCTGCATGAAAATATGTTCACGCCAAGAGACTCGGGTAAATCAGATTACATTAGTTTAAATATTCATGATAGCGGGTCGTTTGCACGGAGCACTTCGCGCAGTTTATGGAGGGTACGTATATTTTCGACGATAAACGTCGCAAATGTATCGTTACTTAGAATCTATGCGACTGATTTGGACTACCGTACAGTGCCTCTCATTCGGCTATCCGTCTCTCTTTCAGCAATGGAACCAGTTGTCCAGGTTTCAAAGAAATATCCTATACTTTGCGATATTCACAGTTCTACTTGTAATATTTTATCTCCTCCTGCCTAGCGAAACCAAAGCTGGTACCTCTGACAATGAGGTAGATTATAGTAATGTAGAAGTTGTACAAGAAACTGCCAAGTATGAGAAGGTACGCAATATCTCGAAGAGAGCTTTTGAATCTGTAGTACAAAAGCAAATTTCCTTTTATTTCGCAGGCAGTAGATGAAGTTGTTGTAGATAATGAAGAACAGGGTGCTGGACCTGGTGAAGTAATTGAAGAGCCTGAATTTCAACCAGAAATTAATCAAGTCGATGATGATCAAATTGGTGAACCTCCACAGCCAAAGCCAAACATCCTGAGATTTAGTGGTAGATTATAATTCAAATGAAATGATTGTATGACAGATAATAAGTATAATTAGATTAGATTGTGGCATAAGTCATAACGCTTGGACTTTTAGGTCCGCAAAATAGTAGGCAAGAAGCTGTTGTAGCTGCATTTAAGCATTCCTGGAATGGGTATAAGAAATATGCGTGGGGTCATGATAACGTCAAACCAATATCGAAGAGATATCATGAATGGTTTGGCTTGGGCCTTAGTATAGTTGATTCATTGGATACTATATATATAATGGGATTATATGATGGTCCGTATGCAAATTAATCTTTATAACATCTGACACTCATTGGTAACAAAAAAAACAAGAAAGGATCTTTTCATATAATGTTTCAGAATATTCGAGAGCGAGGAAGTGGGTGGAAGATAATTTAGTATTTACAATGAATAGAGATGTTAATTTATTTGAAGTTACAATTAGGGTATTAGGTGGTTTACTAGCAACGTATCATCTTTCTGGTGATATACTTTTTTTAAATAAGGCTGTAAGTATATCAGGTCCTTTATAATTTTAGTTAGTCTAAAAATTTGAATGTAAATAATAATTTGTCAATTTATTTTTTCGTGGCATTCAAGATGGATTTAGGTGATCGCATGATGCCAGCTTTTTCTACTAGATCAGGTGTTCCATATTCCGACGTGAATCTTGGTACTAGAAGTGCTCACAGTCCCAAATGGGGTCCTGACAGTAGCACGAGTGAAGTTACTTCCATTCAATTAGAATTTCGTGATCTTAGTCGTAGTACAGGGCAACTTAAGTTTGAGGTAACTTTAGAATCAAAGTAACATTTGAGACGCATTAGTGGATTTTTACTATATGAGTCTTTTCAGACTGCAGCGGCAAGAGTTTCCGAACATGTACATAAATTAGAAAAATACGATGGTTTAGTTCCAATTTTTATTAATGCTAATACCGGGCAGTTTCGAGAGTACGCTACGATTACGTTAGGCGCCCGTGGTGATAGTTACTACGAATACTTATTGAAACAATGGTTACAAACTGGAAAAACCATAGACTAGTTAGTATATTTTGTTAATGAAACTACAATCGTATAGAATAGAATTTTTAACGAGGTCTGTATCGTTGATATTTTTAGCCTGCGCGACGATTACTTGTTAGGCATCGCAGGAACGCAAAAGCATCTCGTTAAGCATACCGCGGTCAACAAATATCTATTCATCGCTGAATTGGTCGGCGCGAACAAAGAAATTAAACCGAAAATGGTAAATAGTTCCAAATACAAAGTAGACTAAAATCAACATATTAAGCAAATTTGCAAATGTGCAAATTTATATTTGTAGGACCATCTCACGTGTTACTTAGGAGGTACTTTAGCGTTAGGCGTGCATCATGGATTGCCGCCGGAGCACAATGCTCTTGCGGAAGAACTTGTTAAGACTTGTTATCAAACATACGCAATTCAGCCAACGTTCCTCGCACCTGAAATTACTTATTTTAATATACAAGTAAGTTCGGCAAAAGTAATCTCAACTCGGATAAAAAATGGAACAAAAGATTAATTTACAATAATAACGTCAAAGAAAAAAGGATTCATAACTATCGTTTTGTGGTTCTGTAGAAAATGGAGGGTGAAAATCAAATGGATATGTATGTAAAAACGAACGACGCTCATAATTTATTAAGGCCCGAGTTCGTCGAGAGTCTATTTTACATGTGGTATTTTACGGGAAATAAAACGTATCAGGATTGGGGTTGGCAGATATTTCAGGTGAGTGTTGCTCTTCTCGCCTGAAATTTTATTATATATATCTAATAAAACACGTCTCGGCAGGCTTTCGAGAATTATACCAAAGTCGAAGGTGGCTACACGAGTATTGGTAACGTTCGGAACATTCAACAGACCCGTCAGCAAGATATGACAGAAAGTTTCTGGTTTGCCGAAACTTTAAAATACTTGTACTTGTTATTTGATGACACTAAGCAATTGATAGATTTGGATAGATGGGTTTTCAATTCGGAGGGTCATCCGTTACCCATATATGAATCGTAACGCAGTAGAAGCAAAAATGTATACCGTGAGTCATGAGTTTTCACACTTATTTTATAAAATTATTTTTTAAATATCCAAAGTACTGTAATGTTTCTTTAATGAAACTTCCTTGAGCACTCATATTTTGCTTTAATTGTAAAATTAATTGTAAAATATTCTTCTAAAAAAAGTTATTAATTTATGAAATAATACAGTCAATTTCTGCTACTCTAAGGTCATCGAGATCAAGAATTTTCTATTCCAAAATATCTATTTTTTATTTTAATGATACATGTTAAATGGAAATTTTTTTTAATTCTTTTTTTTAATTTTATAAATATGCAATCATGCAACAATTGTAAGTAGTAAAGTCAGAGTGAGAGATGGAGTTAGTCTAGTTCAGAAGAAAACAATTGAAATAGAGAAAATATAAAATGATGAAAATTTACTTAAAAAATTTATAAATAACTGCAGAGTAATTTGCTTTATCATTGGTGAAATATGATTTCAAATAATAAACAATTATTCAAATAATAAGCAATTAGCTGCGCCTACTAAAGTATTGGACCTACATAAAATGTTGAATCATAGATGCTATTGCTATTTTAGATTTTCAAGTACCACTTTTGAGAATATGTAACTGTTGATTTTTAATTATAAGAATCTTAGCACCTATTGTACTTACCTGTTTTTCGAAATTTTAATTTTGCATTTTTTAATTCGTGCAACGTTTTAGGAGACACGTATCCACAATATATTTAAAAAATGAATATTATTATTTAGTATTACACCTTCATATTGAATTCATACGTTGTAATTACAAAACTAATCTAGTCCTCATCTGAATAAATTTAAATAAATTACACACTATACTTGCAGCCTCCGATTATTATCAAAATATAAATACTTATATATTTATATAAATATTTATATGAAATTCATATATTGGGAATGTCCATGCGATTCCTATGCCATTGAAAAAGCGCAGCAATGATTAAATCGTAATTTGGACAGAATTATGATACAGAATACAGAAAACAGTGGGCAAAAAATATTTAAATAAAAATATTAAATCTGTAAGCTGTGTTTTTAATAATTTTATAGTGTATAGTATTACTTTCTTACTAGAAGTACTTTATTATACGAGAAATCGTAATATATCGGAATACATTATCGGATAAGAGAAATAATTAAATTAAATAAATAGATTGTAAGACAAAATTCGATTTAATCATTAGTTGCGTTATAGAAATGCTATTACTTCTAGCTGCTCTAAAACACATTAAAGAAATACAGAACTTCTCGAATTATTCTTCGTTAATAATAAACACATCCTTAGGTCGGAAGTTTGATATTATTTATGTTGTTCTCATTTTCAAATAGAAAATGTATCTATATCTGATGTCATGATCAATGTGACAACAAATCCGTCCTCTTATCTCATAAATTACAAAGTTATAAACAGATATAAATGTTTAAACGATTGTCACGGTTAATACTGTCAAGTGTGCATCATTGACATTAACGTTAATGTCAAATTGTTAGGAAGACACATGTAATGGTACAGCAAGTAACTTGCTCTATAACATATTGCGAGGAAATGCTTACGGACTAACAATTGACTTTCACGATGTCTCTCGACACGATTTTTACCACTTAATGGCAGTGAATATTTGCATAGATTGCAAGTACAACTTTCTCAGCTAGAGAAGTACACTCTAAAAATATAAGTTAATTAATTACCCATTGTGCTTCTTATCAATCGCCTTTAATCGTGTATTCAATGCTCGATTAAATATGCGACGTATCAAAAATTATGTGTATATATATATATATATATTATATATAATTATGGGCAACACACATTCATTCGTACACATTTACAAAATTTTCTACACGTCGCGCCATAGAATTTTTCTATTACATACTTTCTCGTGTATCACAAATCCTAACGACGCGCAATACTTATTATGATGTCAGATCCTAAATTTTGCGTTGAAGAGGGCGCCTCGAGATCCAAAATTGATCGGAAGTCGCGAGGTGCTGCTTCTTCTTCGGCATTATCTAGCTAGGTAATGATCTTAAACTATCGTACAGTCGCAGCACTGTTGTGTAAAATAAATGCAGTTGATTAGACATTCGTCATTCGGCTCGTCAGGAGATTTCTTCGTTTTCACCTCGATACCATTCTTCTCGATTTTTAGTTCCGATTCTGGTACGGGTAATGTCGTCTGCACGATCGGCACTGCTTCCTCTATCGCATCGGCATCGGTATTCACGGCCGATGAAATGATGGGTTTCGTCGGTTGCGACGTTACAGGAGTTATATTAATCTTCTCCAATCTTGCGTCGTCTAGCACATCAAAACTCGTTGTGGATATCGATGCCTGCGTCGGAGATGACGGGTCGCTAGAGGACATTATCACGCTGAAACAAACGGAATATATTTTCAATACGGTCCATTCCTAAAAATCCATTTGCTAAAAACTGGAAAAGAAGTGTTTTGAGAAAATTAACAAGACTAATTAATATTCTAAAATTCAAGAAAAGCGAGTCTATTTCACTTTTAGTTTTTTTTCTAATTCTTAGAACTAAAAAAAGATAACATGTAAGTTAAACCGAGGTTAAAATTAGTCTAAATTGATAGAAACATTAAATTATTACCCTATAAGCACGCAATAGAATATTATACGAATATTATTAAAAATTAAAATATTCCGAGAATATAATATTTTTTAATATTGTATTAATGTTATATATCTGTTTTTACATAATATTTGTAACATATTACTTTAATATCCGTAGACTATTATAAAAAATGTTTTATGAATATTATTATGATCAAAAATTAATGTGAATTATTATGCGTAAAATATTCATAAACTTTATAATTATTACATTTAAAAGTTATAATATTCCCGATAATTTAAAATATTGAAGTAAATTAATATTATTTACTTCTTATATAATATTATCAGGACGTATAACCACTTTTTATTAATATTTCAGGAACATTATTTAATATTTAAATAATATTGCGCGCTTATAGGGTACATACATGTGCCAAAATTTTCGATTTTCGATTGTTAAAAACATTTAATGTTAGAAACATGTAAAATGTTACTTTTTTAGAGAATATGTTTTATTTGAATATGACGATGTAGATTCGCTGGGCTGTACATAATAGATAAAGAGAGAATGCCTTTTCCAGGTATTTACGAAATTCGAAAAGAGATTAATTGGGGGAATATTTCGGGATCCTCTCGGAAGGAGAACCTACCACCTAGTCTTCTTGCATGGGTGCGTTCGAGTCCTTTCCTCCGCGGTTAAGGTGGAATAAAATGATACTTGCTTCAACATATTTCGCAAGAGTCCAATTTTCGTCACGCGAAATGTCTGTAATTTTGCCGCAGCACTTCGTATTTGAAACACTATACTCCTATCACTCCTACGCAGTCGCAGTCGGCGTGATGTAACTTTTATCTAGTCCATCTAATCTAATCACCTTTTGCATTCTCACTGGTTCTGAACATACATAAAAAGCAACTGAACTGCAGAAGAAATTAGCTTCTCCCTGTAAAAGAACATCTCGAGCTCCGACAAATGTACGCTCGCGGTCTAAACCACGTCTAAATATATGCCCGTTGATACGCGCGTTTCTGTGTAAACATCGCAGAAATCTTCCGTCATAAAGGACTTATTACGATTACGTGTAGGTACGATCTGTGTCGCATCTGGCACATCGCTCGCGCCGATTACGCCCCAATCAAGTCTCGAGCACGTGGAGTGCGTTAGTGGACTGAATACCGTAGACATTCTGTCAGTTAATAAAAGCTAATGAAGCTAATCAACTAGATTTACGTTACATATTTTATCGTCGATCAAAATTTGATTAGTAACTGAATGTAATTATTTTCCACGAATATTTATCTCGAATCCGTCCTTTCTCTTTACAAAATTTAAAAAATTAGTAAAATAAAGCCACTTAAAAATTCTCTTTGTGAGAGAGAGAAATGAATATTAAAGATTTCGTTAAAATACAATACATGCTTGCGTAATATTTTTCGTAAAATTAATTTCATAAAAAAAAGATATATTATATATCGCACTAATAATTCGTTCGAATATCGCTTTCAATAAAAATACAATTTTTAGCTATTATTAAAGATCAATTGTGCTAGAAAATTTATGACTTTGCTTAAAAGATAAAGCAGGCACGTGGCAGACAAGAACGTTGTCATTCGGTTCAGGAAAGAACGAGAAAATTCCATGTGACGTTATAAAACGTTTTAGCTATACAATGGCAGGGGATCCTGAGACTGTACCCTCCCAGGCAATTGTATTCGCCTAGGTCAAAATTAGAGAGAAAACTGCAGCTGCGCTACGAAGCAGCTGAAATATTTCATGTCAATACCGGAGTTACTTCGCAAAGTAAATGCATATAACCTTCGTTTCTTCATGCGTGGATGACAATGGAGAATTACGATTATATAGCTTTTTCTACGTTATGATTGATGAATATATGTATAAGACCATGATCTTTTCGTGTAACATTTTTTTGAGTCGCGATTATATTCATGAAATAATTAAATAACCTTAACAAATGAAAATAACGTTGAAAATTATGTAGCAATAATTTATAATGTTACTCAGAATTTTTTAAAACGCTCGAATAAATATCGCGTGATTATTTTAATGTCTCGGAGTATTAAGATAAAAATCACAGATAAAATGATTTCGCTGTGGGATTTTTAATTATCGTTATTTTTATATAATCATTTGAGGAAATCTAGTATCAAACAATATAATGATAATATAATCGATAATATCAAAAACGAACAACGGTAATACAAGTAATTCGTAAAAATTTCTCACGCGGTCTTTCGTTCTTTTGTTACGTCCCTCTTATTAATATGCGAATTTGCTCTTGGAAAAAATTCTGCCAGCAAAGTCAAGGTGATAATCAGCAGCGTGTGACACGTATACAATTACAGCTCCGCTGACAAAAATCGCGTGAATTAAATTAAGAAACTGGTATTTAAATTTCGACATAGAAACGAGTGGAATTTTTATATGAAATAAAATGAGAATGTGGGAACAAGAAAATAAAAATACTTATGAAACACATGTATCATGTACATCGAGTTGAGATACATTATATGATACTATGCGTGCAGAACATTCGTGTACACGAAATGCAAACTATCCCGGTAATCAATTCCGCAACACAATATTACACAAGCGCAGATTTCTGTTATTTTTAACAACAGATTTCAAGTTTGTCAGGCTAACTTTGATTAATCCCACCTACAGTTGCAGATGTACTCTTTTCTAACTTGCAATTTATTTTCTGATAATTAAAATGTTAATGACAAAAATTAATCAACTTGTTTATTAATTTAATTTATTATGTGATAAGATAATAAATTAAATCAATAAGAGATGAATTAATAACGGCATGATTTCATACGTGTTATGTCACAGATAATCATTTTTCTGTTTAGTAAACGCGTGTAAAATATTTCTAATGATTGTTATATCACTTGCTCACGTCGAAATAATCGAGACCGAGCATTGGACCACGCGTAACCGAAAATTCGAATCAAAACGCTGACTGTGCGAAACGCATACCGGTGCTGGAAAACGAGTGCTATAACCGTGCACTGCCGTGCACCGTCAACGGTCGTCGTGAAACTGTCCGACCTGAACCCTGAGAACATTATCCCACCCTTGGATGAGCTTTACACGTGTTGTGCGGCAGTGCCGTACCGGGCACGAAGGTTCCACACCATAAAATACCAGAGATCGAATCTCAGAAAAAATTAACGGAGATCTGTTCTCCGAAATCTAATTGCTAACTTCCTAAAGATCTATTGAAAAATGTTTCTGGCATTAGTTCGCATTTTGCATCGGACATTAAACTTGCTCCTATTAACATGGGTATTTCGTATCCGATCGATTTCTATCTATGGAAGTTTCTCAAAATTTCAAAAGCAATTAAATTACACATTTTATTTTTTTTCCAAAATGAATCCAGACACTTGTTCTAGAAACTTGAAGGTATGTTCATGAATTTAAAAAAATTTTTTAAACTACTATAGATGAAAAAATGATCGAAAGCGAGATAACCATATATTAATATGCAATTTTTCACATTGTAAAGCTTAAAAAAATAACGCATTGTTTTGTATTTTAAACAATGCATTATTTTTACAAGCAGCATTCGGGCGGGAATTTTTTTAATTGTCGAAAGAGAAACAAGTGAAAGCAATAGAAAAGTTAAAATGATTATAGAGAGGAAGAAATAGGATAAATTATTTAAAAAAAACTGTAAGAGAATTCTTGATATTTTAATTAAAAAAGTAGGCTTATATAAAAAAAAATTGTAGGTAATAAATTTAAAAAAAAGAGACTAATCAATTTCTATATTTGTTTGTTATAATTATTACAAGGACAAAGAAAAAAATCATTGGAGAGAAAGTAGACGACCCCGAAGTAGATTCTTACTAATAGAGTTTTGAAATCAATTAATCCGACTACCAGATCACATTTACGATTCCTCTCATGGAGTATTTACAAATACCAACCTTTGTACGGTATTGATCGAAGCACGGAATTCGAAGAAAATCGTCATAGTAATCTATCGATGTAATTGATCTTTGCGCTCCAAGTATTTATTTTATCGTTCGCTAAGTAATTTGATATTTTTTGATAATTTGCTAAATATATTTATTTTTTGACAATAATTAATTTAATTTAATATGCGCAATCGTAATATAAATAATACAAAAGATATTACTTGAAATTTTTAATTATTGCAGAAACAACATTAACATAAATTTAGAAAGGCTGCCAGGACATTTAATTAATTGATTAATTAATTAATTAAACACATTTAACCAAAAGTCAAAATTTTATGACTCTGAAAAAAAAAATTAAAATCTTTACAAGTCGCCAATAAAAACAGGTAACAAACGCAGCGTTTTCCAGAATAATAAACTGAACGGACGATACGATTATTAGGCGGTAGACTTTGTAAATTGTACCGGGTTCTTAGCGTGTCGCCGGCGCCGGTGCGAGGCCATTCCTGCGTGCCACCGAAAGAATTCAACCATGCTCAACCGGGCGAGCACGTGATAGGATTACAGGATGAGCGAAGGGCAGCTTAACCTACAACCCATTCACACCGAACATTCTTTTCCCTCTCGACTTACTCGTAACTTCCATGTTGCCGCAACGGATTCTTAAGGCGCATCGTGACGCTGGCACCGTTGGCGATGACGCGAACGTTGCTGCTGCTGCTGCTGCTGCGGAACCTCACTGTTGCCGTTGGTACGGTCGCGATTGACGCGATCGATGACGGATACGATCAAAACTGCACGACCGCTAAGGCAATAGGCTGGGCATCTCGAACGATCTCGCGGTCTCGCGCTCACGAGCACGGGCGTACAAGCATAAGCGTATACGCGCGCGCACGTCACGCTCGCCACGCAGGACAAGGGACTCGAGGAGCTGCCGCGTGAATTGAAATTCATCGTGGCATCGGCGTAGAAAAACGCGGACGTATTGGGTACGAAAAACACGATCCTCCCCCCGTGTCGATTCGTTTCGTGACAATAGAAACGCGACGAAAGACGTGCGGTAGAGACCTGTCCTTGATCTTTCACGTCGCGGAAGATTGAAATCACCGAAATAATTGGGAAACAATAGAGTCCGCTTTCCGGAGCTCGGACGTGAGCGCTCCGGGATTGCGAAACGCAAAAGCGACTGTCGTGCCGTTACTGTTAAAGAACGGAGCTAGATAAGAAATCGGACTTACGCAAAGAGGTTAGCCTCGTGCTTTTTCTTTTTCTGCGAGTGCATCCAGTTTCGAACGTGATGCTTCTTGGTATTTTTCTCCTTTTTCGCTTTGCCATGACCCCCGTGCCGCGACTTGCCGTGACCGAACATGTTTCACTATGACGCCTAAACACAGGCCAAAAATTCCCGCGCACTCGTGGTTATGTATCGCACTACGTGTCTAACGAACATTCGTCTCTTTAAACTTCACGCCTTGTTTAACACACGTCGAGCATTTAGCCCCGTCATTGCGCGCGACGATGCATGATCCTTCGCGATCTCTTATTCCCCGTGGCGAGGCCAGAAAACCACGTGAAAACTGCACGCGAATTCGCGGGATTTGCGGCCACGAGCGTCCGCAGCTACCGACGAAAAAACAGAGAAAGATTCAGCTTTAGTGTGTCACGATACGAGTAACCGTGCAGGTGTGTAACAATTATGTGAACGTGCGTAGCACCGCATGACGTGGACGGTGAAGGATACGGGAGAGGATTGAGCGATGATGTCTGCGTGGATTTAATACGTATGAGTGTACGCCGCTTGTGTGTTAATTAACTTCGCGAAAGCCGAAACGATCGCGTACTAACGTTACGGTAAATGAATTATACGGCAATTTCGAAGAAATATATCACGCGCGTCTTTAATTGGCCTTTTTCATGACGATGCGTATATAAAACAGGGAAGTGCAATTGTATTATACAATTATTACAGTGTATCTCTTATCTATGATATCTTTACTGATACGATTCAGGCCGTTAATAATGAGTAATGTACTGGTAATTGTTCGTGTTTACACTGCTATCCTTAATCTCACTGTGTCGTTCCTGTGTGACGAAAAAAACAGATTCAATAATTTTTTTACAATCAATTTCACTGCCGACTAATTTTTCAGAGTTCTGTATAATTTTATAACTTTTTAGAAAACTTCTAAGATTTTTTTTTATGAATTGGAACATTTTTCAATAGTGCTGTGCGAGTCTATATCTTTTCTAGAATTCTTTATGTGAATTTTGAAATATTCTAAGATTTCTTGGATTTTCTATTCTATAATTTCCAAAGAAAACTTATCTGAAGAAGTTTAAGATTTTTTAAAGTTTTTCAGAAGTCTTCATAAAATGAAAAGTTCTTAAAAATATAATTTATGAGAATTATAAGAAAATTCTATAAGTGCTACAATATTCCTAAAATATTACACGAATATTATTAAAAATTAAAATAATGTTAAAATAATATTTCGAAAATATTATTCAGTATTCAATAGTTTTAATTACTAGACAAAACAGACGCGCGCTATAAAGTTTCTAGTATTACATGATGTCATAAAAATTACAAATTAAATATTGAACTCTATAAACCCATCAATACACAGTTAAAATATGCGGCGATCTCCGCGATGACAGCCGTTCACGAAGTGCTGAATGAGAACCAATCAGCACATCGGAATGAGAGCACATCAGAAAAGCGACAATAATAAACTTCGAGAATTCAAGTATCGATGCACTTTTTCAGATATATTATTTTAATATTATGGGAATATTGTACTAATGTTATCTCACAAGCAGTTGAAGTTATCAGTAAAGTTGTATTGTTCGTTATCGAGCATTTGTCTTCGGATAACACAAGAACTGCAATAAATCTCGCGATAAATGTGTGCAGAATGAAAAATAAAACGTATTTTTAGACGAGTATCATATTTTCAAAAATAACATTTTTATTGGATTGTTGTGTCTTTACCGAAAAGATTGACACGTATAATTATAGTGACGGTCAAGGCGAACTGGTCGCTTTAGATAGAGCCGTTGGATAAAATCTGTTTTGCAACAGTTCGCTCCGGCTGGAATTCAATCTTTTCACGTAAACATCTTTTAATGTACACGAGTAGCCAAATATTCGACACAGGTTGCGTTAAATGAGATAAACTGTGATTCACTAATGTCACGGTTAAAAGCATGCGCGATTAAAAAAACGGATTCGAGCGGACCGAATAAACATACGTGTTAAAAAACGAACTTACTCAAAGAGAGTTTTTCTCGGGATCCAAAGAGGCTTTTTTGGTCGAGTAATGAGGCTTTTTTTCTCCAGTTGTTTTTGTTCGTGATAAACGTGCGACCGCTCATACTTGTCGGAAAACATTGTATTTTTTTAACGGCTAAAACAATTAAGTCGCGTTACACTGTAGTTTCGTTTGCAACTATGCTTGCGACAGACAATCGTCTCTTTATGTACAAGTTTTATTGGCATATATATATATATATAGTTAGTATTTATTAATCCCGCCATCATATAAAATCCTCCGCGATCTTAATCTAGTTCTAACTCGGAAATTGCGTGGGAATTGTGTGCAAATTATTACCGGCAGGGCTGGGAAAAAAATATTTCAATTACAAAATATAAAATATTAGCAGTCTTAGTATTTGAATTACAAAATATAAAATATTGACGATTTCGTTTTGAAATACAAAATACAAGTTGTATTTTTATTTCAAATACTAAGATTGCCAATATTTTGTATTTTGTATTTGAAATACTTTTTGCCCAGCCCTGGATATCGGACACGCGACGAGCAGAATTAATGTTGACAATTCACGTAACATCTAGTACTAGTACACCGCAATGTATCATTTAATAGCAAATTGTTGCAATTTTATTAAGCAGGCCTTCCAGATAATCCGTTCCTTCGGCTCGTTTCGTGACTCGGGATTTCTCCGTTTCCTCTCCTCTCGCTGCCGAATATCAAATAAAGTGTTTGCGCTTCGTCGAAAGGTACCTCACGCTCCTTTCTCGGCTCACGTCGCGCCTCCTTTTTGAGACGCGCATGTAAACGTGGTCGATATGAAACCGGTTCTCAAGCAAGCGAGAGAAGCGTGCGAGGATAAAAAAATTGGAACTCCTGTGCCAACGCGTCTCTCAGAAGAATATATCCCGTACAAATTATAATAGCCGCTATTTATTAGCGCACTCGTTCGCGTGAAGAATATTGCCCGGATTTCGGCGCGGCGTGGCGAATCGCGAATCACCATTGCCGTTTGCATGCGCGATTCTGACGACTGCATTCGCGTTAGTCCGCACTTTAGCGTATACGCTAAACCAATTTCTCGCGTTATTTCGCGACACACACGAGAGGATTCATTTGCGCTGCGCAAGCATTAGTTTCTCGGAAAATTCGCGCATTCGGCCGTCGAGTTAGCACGTGTCGAGTTACGCAAAGTGCCCGGGGACACATAACACTACTATCCGGCACTCGAAGCCGCCCGCCGAGGACGAGATACCGCGTACAAAAGGAGAGACGGGATATTTAATGTTAAGGCGTGTACCGTGGCGTTACACACCACGTTGCACGGCGCCGGCCCATGTGCGAATCGTACGGATCGTACCACGAATGTCAAACAGACCGTAACAGAAAACTTTTGTATGTGCATTGTGCCCGTTAGACCTTTGGAGCCGAGGTGAAGTTTCGCAGACGCACGCTAAAAAATTATGAATTCTCTCTCGCTCATATTTTTGTAAAAGAAGTACAATTCCCTATGAACGCTACAATATTATTTAATATTAAGTAATATTCCTGAAATTATTTAATAATAATAAAAGTGGTTATATGTCCACACATGATAATATTATATGAATATTATATGAGAAATAAATAATATTATTTACTTTAATATTTTAAATTATCGAAAATATAACTTTTAAATGTAATAATTATAAAATATTTCTGAATATTTTATGCATAATAATTCACGTTATTTTTTTACCACAATAATATTCGTAGAACATTTTCATAATATTTCACGGATATTTAAATAATATACCATGAATATTATATAAAAGCGGACATGTAGCATTATTAATACAATATTCCCACAATATTAAAATAATATTAAAAATATTGAATAATAGTCTTGAAATATTATTTTAATTTTAATAATAGTTGTACAATATCCTAGGAATATTGTAGTGCTTAATATTCNTGAATATTTTATGCATAATAATTCACGTTATTTTTTTACCACAATAATATTCGTAGAACATTTTCATAATATTTCACGGATATTTAAATAATATACCATGAATATTATATAAAAGCGGACATGTAGCATTATTAATACAATATTCCCACAATATTAAAATAATATTAAAAATATTGAATAATAGTCTTGAAATATTATTTTAATATTATTTTAATTTTAATAATAATTGTACAATATCCTAGGAATATTGTAGTGCTTATAAGGGAAATTTTCTTTTTTTATTTTATTTTATTTTATTATTTCAATTGGCGAGTGTTTTGATTATCTAAAGAGATAACGAGAGGAGAGCGAGGCTTAATCAGTGATATATGTCAAACCGTCTTTGTCTCATCCTGTCACTTTAACGAGGCGAAATAAAAGAAGAGCACGTTAAACAGTTATATTTGTTTTTCTTTTAATCTTTGGTTAATCGGGGGGTTATTTCTTGTGTCTTGATACACTCATGTCTTTCGCCGGTCAGGTCACTTGCCGCTTTTTCTTTCGAATGATAACACGAGCTAATGATGATTCGGTTAATATGTACATACTCGGGAAGCTCGACGTAACCTCGACGTAACGAACGCGTAACATCACGTTTGGCGCATACACACGCATCTGCCTTCCGCAGACACGCACGCACGCACGCACGCACGCACGCACACACGTCGCACACTCACCTGAGCTCATGCTCGGACGTGCTCGGAGTTTCCTGCGTGTAAACATCCGCGTAGACGATTATTGTCGTTGGGTCTCCTTCTGCTCCCATCCTCCCGCCTGTCATATCGCCGGAACGAAATGATTACACCGCGCCGGCGTCTTGCACTTTGTGCCGTCACGTGGTCGACGCGGTTCCCTCTTGTTTCAAGCTGATCGTCCCACGCTGTCGGCTGGAATTTGTCGCCGCACGGCCCACACGCGGTAAACCGAGTGTTTCCTCGCTGACAAAGAAAGAAACCACACGTAACCACAGACGATACGTAACGTTACTTGGATTAGTGCGCGAACGATTTCACTCGGACGAAACAAAATCTCCTTTCATCCTGCGCAGTATCGGTGATATCGATGCCTTTAATTGCGAATTTATTACATAGCAACACTAATCGATGACAAATCGCCGTACGAACGGAGAAACAAAGTTATAAAACGCACGATCAATTTTCGCTGGAGTCAACGCATCGACAATCTGCGAACAACTGACGACTTTCGTCTATGGTCTCTTGCCTCGCGCCTGGCCGTCCGGCGACCCTTCTGAACCTATCTACAAATATAACACCCTCTTTTTTCTGAACTTTCCCGTCATCCTATACCAGTTTGCCAGTAAAGGACTAATGAAACATTTTCCTCGAATCATTAGTGAAACAAGCCCAGATTATTCCAACTATTTCAATTATTCCAACAGGTACTCTTGAAAAAAAGAACTGCTAAAGTGTTTCAATAAACTGATTGCTATATCAGTAACTGATGATATTTTATTTTATATTATTTATAATAATATTTGATTTTTTATTTAATATTTATAACTGATGAAATATTATCAGTTATTGATATAGTAATCAGTTTATTGAAACACTTTCTTAAGAGTATTTACTCGAACCGTAATGTTGGTACATTTATACTTTCACGCTGAGGAATTGTTCCCATTAATCGATAATTATTAATTTTCTTTTAAACATACATTCCCAAAGTGTAAGCCGCGACCATCGGTGGGTCACGAGTCGATTTTTGGTAGGTCGCGAAAAATTCTTCTCAGCGATGGAATCAAAACTACAAATTTTAAAATAAACTATAATTATCAATTTTTTTACTCATGAAAATAATTCGCATTGATGTCATCAACAAAATAACACATAATCTTCACATTATAATACCTCATTAAAGAAATAGATTTACAAAACTATATTTAATTTAAACAATTATATTGAATAAAAATAAGTAGTAAGTAATATGAAGTAATGTAAAAAAATGATTTACTACCCTTTTTCTTGCTTTTTCATATCCACTAATAAAGATAGATGGGTCGTGGAAGTTTGCCATTTTTAAAAATGGGTCGCAGTCTACACAAGTTTGAGAAACCCTGATCTAAGAAAAGCTCAAAAATTAGTTAAGTTTAATTAACTTTAATACGTACGGAATTATAAGAGACACAGACACAAGCAAAAGTATATTTTTATATTTATTTGCGATACATGGCAACACGAAATTTCAATGTAAATTTAATGTCACTGGAATAGTTTTTAATCACAGCGCGAGATATATTTGTTACTATCTGTAGCACCGAAGCTAACTGAGATTAAAGTTCCTGCGAATATCACACAACTGTCTAACACATACAATTCGTTTTCGTCGCACTTGCACGCATCATGCGTCACGTTTGGGGTTTGGAGAGGGTCTGTCGCTGCCCCATCTACAGAGTTCTTATGGGGTCCTTTGTTGCCTGCCGCCTGCCGAGAGCCGTCCGGTCGTCTGTGAATGGATCGGAAAGCCTCAATTTCCAAGAGTCACGATACGAAGGAACGGATATTTATAAAGGATCATATTCTTTAGAAAGATCCTCGGGAAAGATTAAATATTTTCTACAATTTCGACGGGATACGTTCAGCATGTCATTATATCTCTGTTATATGTGCATAATTCCATGTCATGTGTTTCTATGTCACATGTGTATAATTTTATGTCATATATGTTTCTATGTCATGTGTATAATTCTATTATCATTGTTCGCGACTCAGTTCGCGATATGCTGAACATAAAAGACGCTAAATTAAAACGGATATTACGCTAAAACGGATATTAGTAAAACGTTTAGAGTCGCTTATACATTTACATGCTCATTAATATCAGTATATTGAACCCATCACCTGTTTAGCTTAAAACAAAAAGACAGTTACGATACAGCGATAAACTATATACATATTACGCAGGTAATGTATTATATTAATTACCGAGATAAAACTTTTACGTAACTAAACACGGTTGCAAAGTAGATAACATATTATTGCTGATATGATAATAAAACGAAGAAATTTTGCATTTAGGAAATAAAAATAAAAATTTTAACACATAATCATACTTCGGGAAAATAACATCGAATAAAGAACAAAGCATTAGAAAAATAATCATTTTATTCAAAGAATTTCCAAACTTTACAAAACTGAAAAAAAATGTATACCTTTTATGTGACATCCACTGTACAGACACTGTTTCACACCTTATTATTCTCGTGCAATTAGTTAAAATAGCATAACTAAATGTTCTTTCAAATTTTGGTAGGCTCTTTTATTTTTTTTTCTTTGTTTGGCATATTTTTAGCATTATTTTTCTTCTTGGTCTCTTCAACCGTGTGCACAAATTTGAATATATCATCCGCTAAGAGAGCCGGCTCTTCAAATGCAGCGAAATGACCTCCGCGCGGTAAATGATTAATTTGTATCAGATTAGTATATTTTTCACGAAGGAAACTTTCCGGTATATATACTAGCTCGTAAGGAAATATCGCACATGCTACTGGCACTTCAACAGGCAATCTAAAAACATACGTTAATAGAAATAAATCAAAATTCATATAAAGTGAGAATTGTAATTATAAAAAAGAAACACACTCGTCTATTCTGCTCGCCATATGAGCCTTCGCGAATTGTTCGGAATAAAGTCGCATACTCGTAGTCACAGAATTAGTAACCCAATAAAGCATGAGATTATCCAAAAGTTCATCTAAAGTGAATTTCTCGAGGAGACCGCCATCCTGACGGAATCTATACTCTGGATTCGTCCATGTACTAAACTTTTCCAAAATGTAAGCTGCTAATGCGACTGGTGAGGCTGATACAGCAGTGCCTTTAAAAATATTTTCTAGTTACTTTTCTTTTCAATAAATAAACTTATTTTGCATATTTAATATTTATATATACACTGAGAGAAAATATTCCTAAATAAAATATTTATTTACGGTACATAAATATTTACTCTATAAGAAAAAGTGATACTTAAATTAAATTAGTGGTTCTAGTACTAAATAAATATATATTTACATTTAATAAATGCTGTATTAGTACTATTTGAATAAATATTTATTAAAATTTAGCAATTTTTCCGTCAGTGCACAAAAATAACATTGGCATATATTATTGCATTAGTCTAATTTGCGAGTTTACATTTAACTTTTAATAAATTTATTGAATCTAATTTAAATGCTTAAAGAAATTAATAACAAAATACAAAAATATAAAAAGATTCCTATTCAAAGATTTTCTTATGAAAAAATTTTTATATAATTAGTACCTATAGTATCTGGTTTACTAGCTTGTATATGCATGTATCCAGATTCCTCAAGGATTCGACCCATGTGATATCCCAAAGGATACATTCTGTCGGCATATTCGCTCTCGACAACGAGTGATGGAATAAACGTACCGATCAACTGCCACAGCATATTGGACTTGCTCATCATATTGCCCACACACATATTCATATGACTGCCAAGAATGCTAAAAAAACAATCGTCATTTTTGCACTATGCATTATACTTATATCGTATATGAAATTATTAAGCAAGTCATTATTAATGATACGTACTTGTCCGGGAAGAGAGCACCTAGCTGAGCAGCAACTGCGCTGCCCCAGTCTCCACCTTGAATGTAAAATTTGTTAAAACCGAGACGCAGCATAAGATTTTTGAATATAACAGCTATCTGAAAGTAACAAACAATTGACAATGTTTACGCAAGGATAAGTATTTGTTGTGTTAGCTTATTCCCTTTTTTTCTCGTTTTCTTTATTGTCTTGGACACATGAAATATAATCTTATTCTAACACATAACATTTATATAGAATTATTAAGAATTTTTTTGTAAACTTCACCTGCGGTGTGCCCAATCCTGATCGTACAGCTGCTTGCGAGAATCCATATCCCGGAAGTGAAGGTGCGATTACCTCAAATACAAAGTCTTTGTCGGGACGCGGTGTCGTTAACATGGGAATAATTTTCTGGAATTCCACCACGGATCCTGGCCAACCGTGCATAATTAGTAATGGATAAACCTTTATGTTTTTCCGTTCCGTCGGGATATTAGGTTTCACACGATAAAAATGTATGTCCAGACCTGTGTAGAGACATTAATCTCAATTTATTCAATTATCTTCATCACATTTCGAATAAAATTTTATTGACACGAAATATACGTACTAAATATCGAATTTTTTTTTTTCGCGAAGTCAAATACCAATTCGAGTATATAATATTTGCATTTTTGTGTTCTCGTGTAAAAATAATGCAAATGTGTCTTCCTCGTTTCTGTTCTTACGCGCTACAAAACCGGCTCGTCGCTTTAGTAAAACTCTAACGGGGCTTTTACGGCATGGACCGCGGTCAAGTTATCTGGACCGGCATTTATTATTTCTCGCTAATAATAGACAAAAGGGAAACAAAGAATGCCGAGAAAAGAGAAAAATAAAAAGACTTAATGAACGCGATGCCGCCACTTGTTTCTGAGTATGCCTTTCACAACTAAAACTCGTAAAATAATCACAAAACTTTTTCAAAAAGCCACGATTAACCGACAAAAAGATTTATTACCTTGTATATTAGTCACATATTGGGGATACTTATTGAGCAACGCGACTCGCTCAGTCCAATTATACTTTGTTCTCCAATATTCAAGAACATCCTTCAAGTATGTCGTACTGAAGCCGTAAGTCCACGCACTATCTTCCAATGGTTCTACCAATTCTCTTCTTTTTGCTAGCCGTTCATTTAGGTCGTCAATTACCTTAATCAAGAAATTTGTATTTTAGAATCGAAAAAGATTACCCGTTCCTTTTTCGATTTTTTTACGAAAGATTTATGAACGGTTTCAAATTACGGTGAAATTATATCTTTCTTATCTCGGCCACGATCAATCGATCGATCGATCCCTCAAATTAAAAATTTATGCTAAATTGCTTGTTTTGTTTCAAGCTTTTTCTGAGATTTTTAAGTAATTTTTTAAAAATATTTCATGAATATTTTATTTTAAAGAATACTTTATTTTAATACACAGACAATAAAATCTCTTTCATGTAAAAAGTCATGTATTTTACACACAAAAAGTCTGAAGCTCTATATAAAGTATTGAAATACAAATTTTTTTGACAATAGCTTTTACATTTTTTTATCTCTCATCGTACATTGAATTATTCAACAGTTATTTTTAAAATGTTCATAAACAGCTAGATTTATGTACATTTTTACAACATTGAATATTTAGTTACACTACATTCGATGTTGTTCTACTTATTTTTACTTGACTGCAAACATTCTTAATAAGAATTATAATGCATATTCGTAATTAAAAATAATATATTTTTTTCATTAATGAAAATTCCGATTTCCGATATCAGAAAGATAATATCGATTAAATAACATTAATGAAGTATCATGTTACGCGATTGGACAAGATAGCTGCTATGCCCACATTCGTCGCAAATACGCATTACGCAATTGCCTCTGTAATTAGCATTTATTAATAGATAAATCACGTTTCTGTTCGTTACAATATACAATCTTATGTAACGAATCGGTTGAAAAGTGCAACCTTGAAAGTGTATATCAATTGGCTTAATAGATAAATAGCACTTATCTTTCATAACTTACCGGCTGCTGCACAACGATAGCAAAAGGTCGTATTTCTTTCGAGGCTCCTTTATTTTTTTCCGGTCCCCAAAATGTCTCAGGCAAGTCGGGCACATCTATAGGACTGCTCCTGCGAATAAACGGTATCCAATTTTTATAATCGAGATAATTAGTAAATTATTTATAATTCCTACGCAAAAAAGGGGAAAATGTAATTTTATCGATTAAAACATTTTATTCATTTTACACTCTAAATCCTCTGGTTTGACGTGAGAAATCAGTTTATGATTGGAACTTACCGAAAAAAGATAGCTATGCCACAAGTAACAAGGAAGAGCACGGTCGTCGTCTTCCACATTGTGCGTCCGTCTTGTACAACGTAGAACGAACGACTAACGATAGCGTTACAGCGCAGCAACAGCCCAGTCATTGTCGGCATACGTGGTAGGGGAACATGATAGTATCTTGTTATATCCATACACCAGTAGATAAATCTTACCTCTGATACTAGTAAATGTTCAAATTTTTTGCAAATTTTATTTATCGATATTTCATCGAACTTTGTACAATTTTTTTCAAGTATTTATTACAGTTCAAAAACAATCCTTTATAACAGTTCCAAAAAATTGACTTTTTTCAAGATATTTGAACAAGACTGGTCATTTTCTATAGTTTTATAGATGCTGAATACTAATCTAGTTTCCAAATTGCTCCATCATGTCACAATTTTGAAAAATTTGCAATTAAAGTTGCTTTTTTTTAAATGTTATATTTAACATGAAAATGTATGAGAAATAAGTTCTAACGTTTATTTATTTTTTGGTTGAACTGTGTAATTTAACAAAATTTTAAAGAATAGCTTTATATAAATTTTAACTTGCATTTTTTTCTTTATTATGCTTTGAATTATAATTTACTATTCTTCAAGTATTGTTTGGTAGTATTTAAGAAATGTGATACTATATCTTTGTATGAAATTTATTTTTAAATTATTACAAATTATTCATATAGAATCGCTTTCGCTAAAATGATGTATTAACTGAATGTTAATTAAACTATTATATATATATACTTTATTACTAAAATAAGCTTGCATACATAAGAAATCGTGATGATAATGATATAATATTATTTATAAAGCATGTGATTGGAAAAATCATTATTCTATTTATTCTATACGTAATTTAATTTATATTTATATTTTAGTATTGATCTTTTACATGTTGCCTAGTTTTGTTTTTAAATAAAAAGTATTACATTCGAAAAGAAGGAAAGAAACTTAACAGAAAATGACTAATGTCCTTGTCACATGATAGAAAATATCTACAATATATCATAATAAGAAAGAACTTTGATCATTATATGAAGACACATGAGCTTTGTTCGTGTTGTTTGAAATCCACACAAATTTTTGCGCTTGAAACGAGATAAATATATATTTGAGCGTAGGAGAAAGAGACAACAAAGATACTGAGTGCAAAAAGTGCAAGCAACACGAACAGACTTAATAAAAACAATATACAATTTCAATTTTACGAAATTGCGCATCGTGTTACATTGGATGCTTGTTAGCATTATTTGTTATTAAATTGACTTTCAATTTAATAATGTGATATTACTATTAGGTACTTGTTCAATTTAGAATTGTGTTTTAAGGTCGAAAATTTATTCGGCACGCAGTTTCATGAAACTTAAAAATATATATAAAATCACGCAATAAATATTAGCATCAAGATCTGCGATCGTTAAAGTATCTCGATTGTAATAACGCATATATAAATTTTTAATAAGAATATTATATTTTTTAACGATGTATTTTATAGGTGATCATAACGACAATATCCACGTCGCGCGCGCGAGCGCGAATAAATTTTATCATATTCCTATTACAATGTAAAAAATCTTTCTTAATAATAAAATAATTAATAATAAAATGTCAGATTAATAGCATTATGTAAATTATAAACTAAATTAATATCGTGGAACAATATACAAAGTAATATGCAACAGTAATAATAAAACAAAGAATGACCATGTTTTCTTACATTCTAGAAATAAATGTCAGTTTTTATAGGTAAATATATAATATGCAATATTCGTAAAATTAAACGTAATTTTATAATATTTGTAATTATATATGAGTTATAAATTTTGTACGCAAATGTACATTAGAACATCTAATTTACTATTGCATACATACATTTGCAGATTATATTTAATTACATAATAATTTGTATATTATATTTATGTCTATCTTTTAATGCATTTCTTTGTCAATTTATGATATATTTTTAAACATTAAGAAATTCAAATATAGCTATGAAGTCTTTTTCTTTTTATTACATTCTTTCGTTATTAATTAAATTTTCTTTATATTGTTCTCATTCTATTGATTTTGAAATAAATATCCTCTGCAAAAAGCTGAGGTTCTTCAATTGCTGGAAAACGACCATTTGCCTGTGAATAAATAATTTGCATAAAATCTGTATTCGTCATTTTTCTTAGTACTGATGTTCTTGGGATTTTGCTTAGAGAATATGAAAAATCGCAGGGAACTTTTACTTCATCTCTGTAAAGAAAATATCGCTTAATATTAACATCTTATTATAAAAATAATTAATAATAACAATTTGTGATGACAATTACGTACAAATTTAAAAGTTCTTCAATGAGTTTACTTTTCGATTCGGTAAACTGTTCGGTATATACTCTCATGGCTGTAGTTATGCTCTTTGATGTCCAATAGATCATTAGATTAGCAATCAAATCGTTATAAGAATAAAATTTCAGAAATTCTTTATTTATCTTGGAATACTTAGTGGCAATCAATAATTTTTCGATAATATATGTCGCCAAAGCGGCAGGTGAATCATTGAAAACGACTTCTGAAATACATGAAATACTTTGAAAATACTAAATTTTCAATATTCTCATCTTATAACATATTCAAATTTTTTTCCATTTATTTAATTCATGAATATATCACTTACCAATTGTCTCTGGCTTCATAGCTTGAATTTGAAAATATTTGGTGTCTACTTGAAGTTTTTTCGATAACATTACTCGTTTAGTAATTTCTGTCAAATTCGAATACGAAGGAACTTTTCCGTGCTTATTTAATAATGCACATACATTGGAATGTGTTCCCAACACGCTAAAATTCAAACAAAAAAACTATATATATATATATATTAATAGTAGAGAAATCTTTAAGAAGATTTAATGCTAATAATCTTTAGAAAATTAATTTTTAGAAATTAATCTTTAGGAAAACCATACTGTTCCGGAAATAGAGCTGACATAATGCGATTGATAAAGATGCCCCAATCGCCACCGTGAACGTAAAATTTGTTGTGCCCTAGTCTTAGCATAAGATTTTTTAATACCACACTCATGTCGATACATGAAAAATCATGTGCCATGGGTGCATTAGAAAAACCAAATCCTGGCAAGGAAGGTACTATTACTTCAAATATAAAATTGAATTCTGATTTTGGACATGTCAATAACGGTATAATCTTGTGAAATTCTATTATGGAGCTGGGCCAACCGTGTAACATCAATAGTGGCAAAACTCGTTTTTCTTTAGAGATGATTATTGGTTTCACATGAATATAGTGAATATCTAAACCTGTATTAAATACAGAACATACAGCTTATTGTAACGTTCAAAATATAATAACCATTTCTTTGCAATTCTTTTATTTTTTATTTTATCGATTTTGTTTTAATCAAGAAAAATTTAAATACATTTGAATAATATCATAAATTAAAAATTCGTTTTTATTCTATTTAGCACCGAGTGTGCAATAAATCCTATAAATTAAATAAATAAATTTTAAATTTCTATATAAATATATTGATAGTATTC
>QKQZ01005328.1:0-11242 GCA_003595255.1 Solenopsis fugax | reverse complement strand
GACACGATACATTCAAAGTTTTCAAAAAGAATCTTATTTATTTTACTTAAATTTTGAAGAAATTCTGACTGTCAGAAATTACTTCGACTGTCGCAAAACCCTTTTTTCACTGCCACGGCTTCAATATGACGCCGTCGTCAACGAAACTTTATTAGCAGCGTCGTTACATTAGGACGCATTTACAGTATTTAAAGTAAATTTTTAACATATACCCATACAAAGATATTTCCATTTTTTCGAATAGCCCCCATTTCCCCTATTTAGTTTTTTTTTTTTTTTGGCAAAGCTCTTTTCATAAAAACTAACCCTTATGGAGACAGATCGATCGGGAGCATTAACGTTATGAGCGCGTTTCTTGTCGCCCGTCCGTTCGGATGTGCTCGTTACCATTATGTGGCTGGATTTGTACCGATAACGGGCCGCGCTTCCGCGCCTAGTTCTTGCTCGCGATCGGACCTGGTCGTGCGAATCTGAACACCTGTCGGCGACCATCAGGTAACGTGACATCACGTCACGTGATGAGCCAGCGAACTGGCGGACGCACCCCCGAACCCACTCCCCTACGACCTCGGCAGTAATCGGTCTAATCGACGTCCCCCGGGGGGTTCACGACGTACGTGTAGACGTATTCTTTGTAGATATATTGAGGATTCGCGCGATTTTTCATTTCACGTAGGTCGTTTGTCGCACTCAAGTATGCACACTCTTCTTTAAAGGGGCATTAATATTATATTTTGAAAGGCTTTCAAAATATAGTTGAGAGAGAAGAGAGTAGTGGAATCTCATTTTCTTAAAATAATTCAGTAGACATTAATGCGACATAATTCTTATGGACACAAATTTGTTAGCTCTATAGAGTTCTATCAATCATCCTTTAGGTAAAAGTTCATCGGGTATATAGAACGAGCGTAATTTGATTACAATTTACTGAGGAGGGAAAAAAAGAATGTGTTTATGACTAAATGTCATAAAACTAATGTCACAACAGGCACTTTTATTTCTAAAGAACAAATTAATTATCCTTACACGTTAATAAGTGTCACAAAACAAACAGATTTTGTAAACATTTTATAATACCTATATATTTTTACTTGTGAAACAATTATTTTTCAAAAATAATTTCTTTGGCTTAAAAAATAATTTATTTGCTGTGCTAGTATTATGCAATGTCTATAATGCGTAAAGTAGTAAGAGTGACTTTAAACGATTGTAATGCAAGTGCTCGTAATGCACTTCACACATTGAATTCAATTATATTATTTTAAAACTACATTCAAGGCCTTCAAGCTAGAAAGTTAAAAAAATTAATACCTATAATAATCTTGAGAAGTATGTTATAACATACGTAAAGAATATACATCTGTAAAAATTTGTTACCTTCAAAATTGAAAATTAGTTTTTATAAAAACAGTGAACACTAATGACCAGTAATTATCCTACAATGTCTAAATAGACTATAACAAAGTATTTTTAACAGTTGCCTCTAGAATTCAACGTAAATTTTACGAAATATCATGGTATTTCATCACCTCACATCTATCTCATGACCGCCTTTTCTTCTCTAATATTCCGTATAATCTTTCAAGTTGAGAGGCTATACGAAAAGAACGTTTCTGTTAAAGTGTCTAAAAATTTAGCTAGATACAAATATAAAAATAATCCTTATAGTGATCGTGACGCAGAAAATCATGCATATGCTCTTTGTACCGATGTCAAATCCCGCTGATCAGAAATATCTAATGTTATTCGATCACTACCTCTCGGCAATGAAACCATCGAGAGTATCTTGCTATGAAAATCCCTTTAAATTAGGTCGTTCAGAATCGGCGTTTAAACTGTAGGTCTCGTATCAGTGTAAATTGTAAAAAGCGCATACCATAGAAATACGTTGAGGACTACGCTTTGACAAGAGCTAAAGATTAGAGCGAACAGTATATATTTATATACTGATACGCACACGGGGATCTGTTTAATTGGCTTCTAAGTCCATTCGAAGAAACGGCTTTATAGATGTTCACTTGATATGTTTCTCTAACATCGCTGCAAATTTTATCAAAAGTAATTTCTTGTTAGTCAAGTTAATTTTGAGAAACATTATTTATGTTAAAATGTTGTAATTTAAAAAAAAATTATCTTACTATAAATAATAAAATAATTATAATTTAAATTATCAAATAAATTTAATATTTTATTTATAAATTTATATGGAATAACAAAGAATGTTTTATTATATAATGTAAGAATGTTTTTTTTCATTTACAATTGTTTACTTTTACATAGGTACATTTTGTATTTTTTAAAAATAACTTCTTAAAATTATAAATTAATTAAGTTAGAAGCTATTAACTTTTTAACTTTATTATTTAAATATTAACTTTTTAATTTGTGCTACCTGATTCTGATTGTTAGAATGTCAAAATTTTTTGCAGTATGTCCTTTATAATTTTTGAATGTCCTTTATAATTATTTTGATGATCCAATAAAATTATTGTCAAATCTGTATCAAGCTAAATTTTTAAATGCTTCAGCAAAATCGTTCTTTTTGTGTATATATGCATAAAAACGTGTCCTACTTATTTTAGTGCTTCTATTGATATTTCGTGTCAAATACTCTCGCGATAATATTGCCGAAACTTTACGCGAAATATCACGTGGACTGTTGTTAGCACCCCGTACCAGTACTGAAGAGTTTACAGGCATTTTCGCACGCAAAAATGCGCTCCGTTTTCTCGCACGAAACGGGAAGAAGCCGCTTCTCACGTAGCGTGAACGCCGTATACAATTGTCGTCGTGTGTACACCTCAGAAACAGGACAGGGTATCCAAGGTGGTCGCGTGTCTGGCCCCTTAGTCTCGTTCCGCTAGACCCTCCCTGCACCTGCAGGAAGCACGGATTCTCCTTTCACCCTCGCACGAAGTCACATGTATCGTGACGCCCGTTGTTTCACAACTTGGGCAAAGTTATCTCATCAAGTCGTCACGAGGACGCGCTTCCCTTCCCTCCTTCTTTCCCTCTTTAGCCACCACCTCCTCTTCTTCCAAGTCCTGATTAAACTTTTCTTACTTTTGCGGCTCCGGGGCGGGTATTTATAATCTCGCGCTCGCTCCGCGCCCACTCAGAACCGCAGAATCGTTATCAGGACTTAACTAATTAGCGGGGGTTTCGGCGGAAAAATTCATCAAAGTATCCACGGTGCGGTACGATTATAACTTCTTTATTATTCGATGTTTAATTCTCGAAATGTTATTGAACCGATAAAAGTTTAGTTTTAGTGAAAAGATCATCTCTTTATCTCACAAGTATTTAGTCTTATAAGCGGTCTTATAAGTATTTAGTTTTATAGAAAATTATGAAATAGTTACTCTGTTAAAAATGTCATGAAATTTCATGAACTTTTAATATACAATGGTAAATGATATTTAAATCATTCGTAACTGAAATGATTTTTAATGTACATGTTAATGAAATTAAGTTTAACTGAATTAAAATATATAAGTGTACTGAAATTTAATATACTTTTAATACAAACGTAATCGAAATAACAACGTAAACGAAATAATACAAACAAGTAATACAAACGTTAATGAAATTTAACACATTAGTAAATAAATATTCATGTACTGCATTACTTTTCATTCATTACTTTTCATTTACGGGTTTGAACCAAGTTTCCTTTACATGTTAATTAAAAGTCATTAAGAAATTTCTAACAATGTATGCAAGAAACGTCCAACCCACACCCACAAAATTATAATTTTTGCATTATTGTAATCAGTGGATAGTCCTTACATTTTTCTACATTAAACAAAATGATCCAGGCCTAATATGTGTGTGTACCTAAAATTAATAAAAGATAGTTTTTACCTACATTTTTAAACCACAAATATTGTTGCATTTTTCTCGAAACGGATTTCATGAGTTGGACGTTTTTTTTCTTGCATAACTATGGCCAAGTAAATAATTAAAAGAATATAAAAAATTAACTCTCAAGTACTGAGGTTGGTCCATGGGACCAACATAAATCTATAAAACTTCTGTATTTTTATTTCAGTTTCTTTGAATCAATATCCCAGGGATCAACCTCGATAAAAGTGTCACTATTTTTACCTCAGTATTTAAGGGTTAATTACGATAAATAAAAAATATTCTAAAGTCTCTTTTGTTTCCCCTTTTCAAAGAAATAAATTACCGGCTACAATTTTAATCGGAATATTGGTTTGTTGAATTAACGCGATGATTCGCGCAAGATTTCAATGCCTGGATTCAACATAGCAAGTTGTGGTACCTGCCACAGAAGAAAGAAACGACTCATCGAGTCCATAATTTAGACAGAAGCTGGATACTGTGCCATGTTGAGAAAAGAATCATTTTTTAGATGAGAGCGTCCGCTTGCGACGTAATCAAGTGCGGATCGATAGATCGCGGCAGAAAAAAGATGGCTGATGAACGATAGAGAGATCATCTGATTTCTCGAGCGGACCACGTGCTTCAAGCAACGGCTACGTCTACAAGAGCGGCACCGAGGGATTTAATCATTTAGACTATTTGCCCCCGTTGGAGCACGCCAGACCATCTGCAGCCCTTCGGTTCCCAGGCCGTCGGTAAATTGCGGCTTACCGCGCCGGCACCGGTATTCTTATCCTCCCACGCGTTCGTCCAAGTAATTCTTGGCAAGCCTCGGCTACGTCGTTCTTATCGGAAATGGCGCGAAACAACAAGCGCGGAATCGCTCACACCACCGCCGCGTCTCTCCATCGCGTTGGCCGAACGAGGAAAAAAGTGGAGCGTGGTGCCTGCTCGAGCCCGATTCGCCGCAATCGCCGCGAGTCTTGCCTCTCCTCCTGACTTCTCTTGCGCCCGCCCATGTGATCTTGTTTTTACCGTAAGCTGTTTCCCCGAGGCATTGATAGCTGTTATTGCAAGGGAAATCGAAAGATGCAATTTGTAAATTTTCTTACAATATAAGTATTATTAAATGTATAATGAATTTTAACAACGTATTACAACTTAATCGGCAATTGTAGAATTAACATAAGCCTATTTTCTCTAGATAAGTCGGAAATAGAAAATTATTTTATTCTGTATTATTTTTTCTTTTTAGTTTCCGTTTTATACCATAAAGTCCCAGAGAGAGAATAAGGAACAGTTCAATATGTTAAATAAGGAACGAATGGGAAGAGTTTCTTTATTCAACATATTAAATTGTTTCTCATTTCTTTATTTTTTGTTCTTTATTCTGTTTATTGTGTTGCCTGAGGCTTAATAATTATGAAACTTCAACTAGTTAATTTCACAACATTTTAACTTATTAATTTTTTTACTTACAAGAAAAGATATGGAAGTGTCGTTCTTCGATTTTGTGACGAGCCTTTAATATGTTGTTGTACGGATCAAAATAAGGAACATGTATTTTTTTATACGTGCCCGTTTTTACTTTTAGGGGATGAAATATCTCTTCAAAGAAAATAAATTTTTGTTTAAAAATTTAAAACAAAATTAAACAATAGATTTTCATCATTAAAGATATCACCATTATAAAGTACTCTTTAAGCCATTTAACTTTTATTCAGAATATTTTTTTTCTATCTTATAAGTAGTTTCGACGATATTCGCTTCGAAAGAAAAATATCGATTTTTTTCAAAGGGATGTTTTAAAAGTGAAAACGGTTACGTATAAAAAAATACGTGTCCCTCATTTTAATCCGCACTACCTCATGTTAAAGGCTCAGAGGAAGTCAAAATCAAAGGATGATACTTTCGTATCTTTTCTTGTTAGTTAAAATTTATATATGTAAAAGAAAAAATTATAAAAGAAAAATATATTCTTACATGTAAAACAATATTTCTTTGTTATTTCATATAAACTTGATTTATAAATAAAATATTGAATTTATTCGAGATAATCCATATTATATAATTTCTAATTTAATGTAAACAAAGATTTTCAAAATTAACTTTTAATTTAAGTTAATTTAATCTTACAGTAACTTTAACAAGTAAATTTTTGTTTACGTATTTTATAGTAACTAAATTAATTTTATAAACCATTAAGTTTAACTTAATTTAGTTAAAAAAGAATATTAATTATTCCAACTTTGTTTAAAATGATTTGTCGCTCAAAAAGTAATAGGTAATAGATCTTGTAATAACGAACACACTTGATTATGTGTATTTATTAATCGATTACGAAAATTTACTGCATGGAAAGAATAATTTTGTAGTATTTGAAAATTTAGAGATATATTATAGATCAGAAATTTAATGTCAAACCATCAAAATAATTAGAAAGAGATTTGATTGGTCAACTAGATTTTGACTCTGGAGCCTAATTTGAACCTAGTAAGGTCCAAGTCGATAAGACCCATCTCATACAAAAAAACCTTTGTATCTCGTATTAGGAACCCTTTTATTGAATTAGCAAAATCGACAATTTTGATAAAAAAATTTCATATACAACAAAGTATAATTATTATCAATTGCTAACTTTTGGCGATAAAACTTAAACATATTTACTATAATTTAGATATAAAAATAAGAGTTAATGGTATGAATTAAATAAATTATAAACCTTTAAAAAAAGATATCTCATAATAGGCAATTTTACCCTATATGCGGATCAACAGGGAACGAATGGAAGCTTTTTATGAATCTTCTTACCAAGAAGGAAAGGAAATTGCTACGTTATGAAAAAATAATGATGGCACGTATAATTTTATTATTATCGGATCTATCGTGTCGGTGAGCGTCTATTGAGTCGATGCTGTTCGCGGAACAGCGATTTCATATCGGTGATTTGTACACAATATGAATACCTAGTCTTTAGTTGGGGAAACCGAGAGGCAATACCCTTGGCAATACCGCGTTGTACACTGACGAATGTATAAAAGTAATACTTCCGCGTGCAGCGTAGTCACGTTCGTCGACTATCCGCTCTATTAATATTTCACGTATGCACTTGTTCCGGCCACACATGCCGGGACGCCCACTCTCCTCCTACTTTTTTTTCCCTACACACTTATTTACGCCCCTTGACCATAGCACCTTCGCGTGGCGTTATTTCGATTGCGAATCGGTACCGGGATCGCGAGTCTTCAACAAACAAGGAATAACTCGCTGCTTTGAAATCCATTTCAAAATTAATGCACGGCGCACATCGCACACGTGGAGTCATCGCGTCGATTGAAATCTTTAATTTCAGCACGCGCGATTCATACGTTGAAACATTATTAAATACATAAAGTGTATCATACATTATACATTGTATGGTATTATGTATAGTAGGTTTTAATCTATAAACGTGTTCGTATAATCGTATACCGAGAATAAAAGCGTTCCTACGTTATGTAAAGAGAATATTCTCGCTTTAAGTAGTATTTTTGTATTCATTTTTAGAAATTTTCTTTGGAAAAAATATGTAAAAAAAGTTATAAACTCTTTTAAAACGTGGTATATTAATTTATTCTTTGACATTTAATTATTCTTTACAATTTCTTTTAAATATTATGAAACTTATTTTTAGTAATTATTTGCAATTAAATCTATTTGGGCGTATAAAAAAAATATCGATTTACTGTTGTCATAATTTGACATGCAGAGATTGTCAGAAATAACAAATTTTGAAAAATTCTTAATCTATTGTATAAACGTAGTTCTCGTTCGAACTATAACCAAGTTGAAAAATTAATTTTTGCAAAAATGGCAAAGTTTTGAAAAAAATCAAAATAAAAAAAACACCGAAGTGCAGTTCTCTCAATAAATTAAAATTATATAAGCTAATAAGAGTAAAATCGCGATTGTTGCGTAAAGCGTAACAATTTTTATTTCCTTCTAGCAAACGTAGAACGTTTCGACTCAGTTCAACGAGTCACAGTAACGTCTAAATAACATCAAAGTGATCAAAGGAATCATGATTGACAGAAAAGTGACTTTTAATAACCATTTTGCAATCACTTTGATGTTTTGGCGCCGTGATGACTTCCTGTTCTGCTTGGGATCGTGATTAAATTCTTGCATTTGAGAGGCAATACGTCTGCGCAAATTAAGCAAGAATTTCCCAATTAGAATATGTATTGACCAATTTCACGTTTTCACATTGGGAATGCGTTTATTAATGGTATTCGAGCTGTAGTGTATTTCCGGTGGACCGTGTGTTATATATTTTTACATATAATATATACCCATCATCGTTATCACAATAAAATTGCGAACCTATTTACTTCATATTTAGACACTTACATTTTAGTATACGCATAGAATAATTAAACATGAAAGTAGACATATTTAATATCCCACGGAGATTAATTACAAAAAATATCAGATTTTGTTATTAATGTGTAGTATATTTCCACGATGCTCTTTTTTTATTACTGCTTTTATATAAACTAGAATGTTAAAAAACTTTTTTGATAATATTTATTAGACATTTGGAAATTTGATTCAAGTAGAACATTTATTATTCTATTGTTTAGAAAAACAAGCATATTATAATATATTATTTATTTTGCTTCTATTTCTTTTTTTCAACAAACAAAGATTCGCGTTATAGCAAAAATCACTGAACTAGAACTTACTTGGATAAGTATCATGGAGATATTTAACTTGATATTATTATATAAGTGACAGTCTGCTGTTTATTCTCATTACGGCTTCTTCTATGAAGAAATATTCAATACTGAGGGCAGTACTAGAAATGTTTTTTGTTTACTATTTTATGCAATACCGAAGCATTATCAGTTTATGCTGGAAGTATAGACGTTGAAAAAAATATTTTCAACGGCACGTCTAACGTTAGCATCTTTATTTTCAATCCAATATTAATTGTATATTTACATTTAGTTAATTTAAATATAACTAAACAAAGTTGGTAAATAAAATATTTATGTCTGTTACGTACGTATAATCGTTACATAAAGACGTGTACGTAATTAGACGGAACAAAAGGAAATTGTTATTCGTCAATTTTCTCATAAAATACCACTTGGAAATTATTCCCTAATTATGGAATTTATGGGCGTTATATCTAATGACAAAGGTTTTTTCAAGACTTTGCACATAAATAAAAGAAGCAATACAGAGTGAGTAAATTAAAAAAAAAAAAACAATAAAACGCGCAGGGTTGAGTAGTAACTAACAATAAGTTAAAAAGTTAAAAGTTAACTAATGGAGTTAAAAAGTTAATAACTTTTAACTTGCTTTAATTAATTTTAAATGAGATTATTTTTAACTTCAACGATTTATCATTAAAATATATAAACTTGATCTTATTATCTTTTTTCTAAGTTAAAAAAAGTAATAAAAATAGAAACATTTTTTTACGGGATGTGATGATCAAAATACATGAGAGATTCGCAGTCGATAGCGAGCAAATCTATCGAATGTATATTGATGGCAAAAACCCAAAAGATTTGTCTTTATTAAAGTTGCTCACCCGCAAGCAATACGCGCTCCCGCAGCTCTAAAATAGATGAATGCGGCGGAGTTTACTTTTCCTAAGTAAAAGTGGCACACAATAAAATATAAAAGGCGCAGCAATATGAGATTTTTTACTTATATATTTTAATAAAATAATTTTTTAAGCGGGAATTCAAAGTTGGTTCGAAGAAAAAATAAATAAGATAGTGCATTTTGATAGTGCAATCTTTAATTATAAAAATTAATTGTAAAAATTAATACAAATAAGAAATTGATACTAATCTGTTTTTACTTTTCAAGACAGATTTGATTTGTACTTGACACCACTCTATCTGGCGACAAAACTGATTTGCATTTGGTGCAAATCTGTAAGCATTTTACAATAAATTGATAGATTTGGTCAAAGTTTCTTGCTGTTGTCGCAATGCTGGTATCAAATTTGTTTTGATGTTGTCGTCAATTTGACTGCGCAATATGTTCTTCAGATTTGATTCACATTGGACATCAAATTAGGACACAATTTGGCTTTACATTTGCTTTCCATTTAGCAATATCCCATAACGAAATTGCTTGCTGTTATATTTCATACCAAGTTTTTTATTTATTATAAAAATTTGTTAAAAAATCGAAGAAAAAAATGGATACAGCCTGTGTGTCGTAACCACACACAAACGATTAGTCGTTGTTAATCGTTGATTAGTCAATTGATACATTATTCAATTATTGTATCTGGAATATAGATAACTTCCAATTTAGGACAATGCAGGATAATGTTCTGCAATATGTCAAATGTAACCGAGCATACATTTGACAACTTTAAACGTTTTAAATTTTTGCATAGCGTTAGAGTTTCTAATTCACCATTGATGAGTGTATGATTACTTAAATTAAAGTTCAAGGCGATTTTTTTCAAGAGTTGATAGGAGGAAAACAATTTGTAGAAGCTATTCCTCAAGTCTGTTATGTTGCCTTCATGAACTGCGTACCTAAACAACAGTTATACGATTATTATAGTTATTTAATCGCAACAGACGAACACCCACGGTCATCGATTTTGTCCCTGGGGAAATTTGACAAACTGAGAAGTCACCATCTTTCTACATACTCCTAATTCATGATTAACCCTTAAACACGTAAGGGGGTCAGAGAGATCCTATATGAAGCTTCGAACGCTTACTGTGTAAAGACGGAAGAAAATAGGAGGTTCGGACTAGGAAGTAAGAAAAGTTTGAAATCTCCTCTTTCGATTGATATGGTTGATCAACTTTGGCTATGTTCGTAAATATACTGCCAGTATTGAAAATCTATAGTTTACGTTACATAAACTATAGATTTTCAGTACTGGCAGTATATTTACGAACATAGCCTTTATTGGTCAACTAGAATTCGAACGGCACGGCAGCAAAGTTTTGTTAGGGTCTGTGGGACTAACATAATGTGTGAGTAAAACTTTTTTTGTGAGTATTTTACATGTGGAACTAACATAATGTGTGAGTAAAACTTTTTTGTGAGTATTTTACATGTGGGACTAACAAAATGTGTGAGTAAAACTTTTTTGTGAGTATTTTACATAAAAAAGCTGGACAAAACACGTTCAAACAGGTCCGTTCGCGGATGTTACTCGCATATATGGTACTCTGTCTAAAGTTAGAATACTATATAGTGCTGTAGAAAAGGGAGCTCTTTCCGAAATATATCATGAAACACATCAATTTTCAATTTTAGACACGAATTAATCAAAAATACCTCATATTCGCCTTATTATATAACATAAGTATATTTTTTAATAGAAATGACAATGACATAATTTTTTTTTGAAAGTATGACTCTT
>QKQZ01005327.1:0-16193 GCA_003595255.1 Solenopsis fugax | reverse complement strand
ATATATATCGTGCCTATTAACTCTGACACGGAGGGTCGGGATTCATTTCGGAGTCTATAACATCTCATCGTCTCTCCATCCCCGGGAATTGCCGGGACGATAGGCGACAGCGTCAAAATACGCGGCCAAGACGCCGTCGAGTCGCGCGCGAATCTAAATCCTAGCTAATAGTTTCGTCCTGGCGGCGGAACCCGCGTAATTTAGCTTCACGGGTACACTTGAACCCCGCGATTGTCCCACTCTGTCGACAGTTCCACGTTTACGCTTTCGCGCTCTCGTCTTCCTCGCAAAATTCTCGCCATCCACCTCGAGTCGCGCTCTCCTCCCCTGCTTCTCTTCGTCACCATCGTCGCCGGTGACTCGTATCCCTGTCTTACGAAAGGCAAAGTGGCGCGTGGAACTCACTATATTAACACCTCCATCCAACCTTAATGAATCCCTCAGTCTCGGTGAGATCGAGGATGAGGGAGATTGCTCCAACCTATACTATACACGTTTATACTCGCGCCTTACCGCACCGTCTCTTTCCAAGTCGTAAATATCTCCCGACCTCTCTTCCTTACTTCGCTGTTAAAGTCTGTCTTTGTCTTTGATTACGACGTCATGATAACGACTGCTTCTCTTTCGACACTACGCCCATGAAGATTGCTGTTTTGATATCCTCCTATTCACGACAAATTAACGATCGTGGAAAAGATTGCGTCGTAAAAGTTTAAAAACGTTTTAGAAATAAAATTTCCTATAGCATGTTTGGATTACTTTTTCACAAAAATTATTATGAATTAAATATTCCGAATACACCGTGCTAATGTACTGTTATATATAAGTATAATTAATCTCTAATTATACTATCAGAGTGTAATTTATTTAAAAAATCATTGTTTTAAGAATCTTTAGGCTCAATATCAGTTAAAAATTATCGAAATTTAAAAACTGCAGGCTTCTTATATTTATTCCTTTTTTCCTAATCAACAACAAAAAATTTTCATCATGAATACCCGAATTTCTGAAAGTAATTGCAGAAAAGAAAATAATGAAAAATTTGGTTTATGCAGCAAAAATGACCCTATTTTGCTGCAATTTTAGGTGAATAACTTTTAAATGAGTAATTCAAATAAACTTTTATTTATTACGAAAATTTATTAGAATATTCATTTATATAAAAAATTCGATATAATTCGTAATGTTACTTTCTCATCAAATTTGCAAATAAGTACTGCAAAATGCGATTTTACATAAGAATAAAGAGCAGAAAAATTAAAGAAACCAATAAAAGAATTAGGTACCAATTTTACTTAAACGTAGTAACAGAACAATCTACATATGAAATTTTTTAATAATGCTTTGAGATGTGACACATACATCCTTAAACATCTGCCTGTGTCTTTGGACTCGCCTTTTCAGTCGCGCATTTGCATAAGAAACGCTTTTACCTTTTATAATCGCGCCTTTCTCACATCGATCCTCGAAGGCCAACATGAAGATCCGCGCACAAAAGATTTTCAAGATTAACGCTGGTCCATGTAAGAACAGCATCCTCTATGTGCATTGCCGGGAAGGAAGGCTCGGCACTTGGATGTAATGTATGTGCCCGTCGACTCGCGACCTTTCGGCAGAAGGCGACCCCGTGGCGGGTTTAACGTACGGGTAGAACGCAAGTAGGATAGGCGAGGGAAGAAAGGGGGAGACGGTTGATACGTACGAAACCCTGCATAGTAGTGCAGAGGAGGAAGCCCATCTCATACGCGTTCAGGGGACAAATTATTTCCCCATTTTATGGCCCGCTAAAATATAAATCAAGTTCTAAATTAAATTCCTCACCCCGCAAGCCTACGTGGCGAACTATAACGAGCATTTTATAACGCGCGCGTGTGTGCGTGCATCAGATCGGGAGAGAAGGGTGAGAAGGAGAGACGGAGGAGTTCGAAGCACAAGGATGTGGAAGAGAACTCGGTGGCGGGGCGAGGGAGGATATAGTGGTGGCGTATATATGCCGTTGGGAGATGTACGTGTATCTACGTACCAAGGCTGTTGAGCGATGCGCCATCGATGCGGCCTTTTTCACCTTCCTCGACGTCGCTACTTTTTGTGAATTCCACCCGAGAATGCCAGTCGCGACACCGTCGCGCGTCGCCGGAAGGTTCGATTTAAAAAAATTACTCTGCGCGAGACAGAACGGGTTTGAAGGTTCTTCTTCTCCTCTGATCGAATCTCTATCGTGTCGGAAACACGTGCAGATTTACGTGCGCGCATGGTTTGCTTCTAGTTTTTTATTTGTTGGGAAGAAAATCGACACTTCGACTTTACGACAGAATAAAAATGAAGACGAAGGCCGAGATAGTCATTTTGATTGTCGAATATTTTCTACACTGAGAGAAAAAATTGTAGTGGTAACAACAATAAGGGGNGAATATTTTCTACACTGAGAGAAAAAATTGTAGTGGTAACAACAATAAGGGGACATACAAATTTTGTTAATATAATTATAATATATAGTTAAGTGAACTATATTATAGTTATGGCAACTAAGTTTATGATTAAGAAAACTAATAAAAAATAGTTGTAATTACTGTATTATATAGTATACTACAACTATTTTTTATTAGTTCTCTTAACCATTAATTTAGTTCCAATAACTATAATATAGTTCACTTAATTATATATTATAATTATATTAACAAAAAATGTATGGTTGTTCCCTTGTAGTTGCCACCACTACAATTTTTTCTCTCTGTGTAAAATAAAACTCCATAATAAAATCCCCTTCAAAAAGCAGGATTGTGCTTTATAAATTCAAACATGCAAGAATTTAATTTATCAAATCCTTTCACATTAAAAAAGTTTAATTTCAACTTTTATTTAAAATCTATAAATTATTTATTTCATTTGTATTAAATATTATTATTTTCTATTACAGATTATTATTTGTTTTTAAGTTAATTAGTATCTGTAATCTAAAAAAGTATGCAGCTACCGAAATATTTCATATATAATGCGATTTTATTTATATTTGATAATATGACAGATGTTATTCTGGTGTGAAAAGCTGTTTCGTCACGAAGGAAGAATCACGTTCAAGCGCCCGCGGCAGAGCGTCTTACATTAATATTAAACTTGTATGGTTATAGAACGACGTGATAAGATCCCCCTTAAATTCGCATTATATTGCTGCACGGCTCGCAAAATCTGGCGATAATATAACCGCTCATGCATAGTTTCTCGGCTCGGGCCGAAGTTCATCCAACTTTAACTTAATCTTAACTAACGTCGCTCGGGCGACGGAGTGCCCCGACCACCGCCGTTGGGACCGATCGGACGAAGAGGACTCTGGAATTCGGGTTCCAATGAGGAAGACAAGGACGTGAAAAAACGAGACTTTCGTGGTAGTTGGGATCCAATACCCGCATAGTTCCGAACCAACTTTAATTCGCCGTATATTCTTATTCCATGTTGCGGATCGCCTGGCGTTTGCGTAGGCCGATTAGATTGCTGTGTTTCCACGTTCTAGTTTTATTATTCGCACGACGCTGTCGTTATTGTCTTTTAATTTAATTTAATTTAAATTGTTATTTTTTCGGAGCATTAGATGTAACGAGGATCTATTTTTGATAAACGACAATATACGTAGTGACAAATATGAAATTTACAGAAAATTATATGAAGAAAATTATATGAAGATACAATAAAAGTTATATGAAAATTATACGGTAAATCGATTGTTAATAGTCATGATTTTGTATATAGGGGATTTTCTTATTCCGTACAGGAGGCGACATCGTATAGTGTACATTTTTCGAAATATTTCCGATATAGAAAATCGCGGGCGAGATATCTGATATTGAATGTTTGGCAAGAGCTGCAAGAAAAATATGCGAGTCAGGTACGCGATGTTATCCATTAAATTTCTATCCCCAAAGGGTTATTCACCGATGCATACCAAACAGTAAAAACAATATCGTCGAATCGCCAACAACGTTAAGCATGCAATGCAATTCCAATCGATATAGAATCAAAACAAAAAATCAGTGTGTATTAGAGAACTTATTCTATGTAACTGAAGTGGGACAAACTCGAACACGTTCAAAAAGCGATTATTGCTGTTTTTAGATTTGAATCTTTAGATGTTTTATGGGTTAAAAAATATTAGAATTTAGAATTGCGTGTTGTCTATTCTATATAAATCTTTTATCAAAATTTTATTTTCGAAACTTCTCTGTATTAACGATTTCATCCATTACTGCTCGTTGTTCGCGTTGCAAATTTGATGCGCCATGAATCAGCTAGCGCGATTCATTATTATACTTCCCTAAGACAACGAATTAACTGACGTCTCCGTAAGGAACCGGCCATGACGCGATTAGAAGACAAAACCAGTGTAATAGCCGTGCCATGGTGCCGCGAGACAACGAGAAATAAATAGAACGGGGCGACAGAGAGAAGGGTAGCGTTTATGCGCGAGGGTAACAGGCGGGGAGAGAAATGAAGGAAGAAAAGAGAAGAGGTGGACAAAGAAGGCGGTTCAGAGAAAATGAGAAAGAGAGAGAGAAAGGTGGAGAGAGAGAGAGAAAGAGATGGGACTTGAGAAATTCTCTAAAGCTGGCAAAGTGCCGTCGCAGTGAATTCAGGGGCAGTCTTTAACTGTGTAGCGAAAGCAACGTCACCCTCTCTTGGGAACTAACCCTCGTACCCCCACGTTTCTGCCGTTCTCGTTCTCGGTACGCGAGACCTCTCCCAGATAATTAAACGAAATTCATTTACATAGCTCGAGTAATACGGGGCCGCATGGCGGTACGACGACGTCGTGAAAAGAAGAGAAAGAGTAGTTTTACTCTGGTAGGAGGACGCGGGCGAAGGATGCGAGAGCGAAACGAAAAAGGGAGACCGAAACGAGTTGAAGGTAGGGCAGAGATAAAACGACCGAAAGATAGAAAAAGAGAACGAGAGGAGGAGAAAGTCGGAGCAGGTTTACGGTGCAACAATCCTCCTCCTTCCCTCTCTCCGTTTTTCTTCCTTTCCTTGATAGAATTTCCACGAGCGCATCACCCACTTTTGATTTTCGCGAAAAACGTTTGTGTCGCGAAAACTGCCGTTATATATCAAACGGTCTTGTTACCACCATTTCCTTCGACCGACAACGTGCTTTATCCGCTCCTGAGCTTCTGCGAAAACCATGAAAATTTTATACGAAAAAGAAAGAGAGATAGAGAGAAAAAGAGAGAGAGAGAGTGAGAGAGAGAGAGAGAGAGAACGAATCCGTGGGAAAACGAGCCGGCGCGCGGTGAAAATTAACACACAGTCCGCTCGAGGTAACACCGATGAGATCCGGATTTTCGAGTCCCATCCAATATCGCGCGATAACTTTCGATGTTCAGTTTAATTAGTTAACTCTCGCGATTGGCCGACGATTAATTGAGTTTGAGTTACCTTCGTTCATAGCCGGCGCATTAATTAATCAGACTTATTGAATTTCTGTATCTTTTTTTTCTATGTACCATCAAATCAGAATAATGCGCAGTTTGCGAAATCAAACGTCTCGTACGTGATATAATGAACGTATTTGTATTATATCGCTCTATGTTGTTGCTCGGAAAGATTTTTGGTAAGCTTAAAGGCCGAGTATTTTTTATCGGTTTTTGTGAAACGTTATTTGTTTTAGAAAAATAGGGAAAAATGTCCGAAGCTATCAAAATATAACAGCTGTTATTGAACGAAAATTTATCGGTCAATATCGGTTGCGTACATACGCCCACGTTTACGAAGTTTATTATTTTAAGATATATTTGTTTACACGAATCATTGAATATCGCTGAAGTCGTCTGTACTATCATTCTCTTGCAATATGTGAATTTCACTGCCAACGCGGTGTAAAAGAGAACCAAACATTTGGACGTGAAAGCATTGTTCTTCAATTCCACTGGCATGAAAGATTGCCTACAAAGTCGAGACAGGATTAATTAAAAAAACGTATGCGATCCATAGTGGAGAAATAGAAAAATGGGATTTTGTTGTTTGTGTTAATTAGTTATGTATTTAATATAAAAATTCAAATGTATAAAAAAATAATATATAATATATAATAATATATAAAAAATTCTAATATATAAATTTTAAAAAAATTTTTTTATAATTAAATCAATTAAAATAGTCGCAAAGACTGCATTTCAGAAATCGTCATAAATATCGGAAAATGTATGTATGAATTTTGACAAGTCAAGAGTCTTGAACAATGAAATTATTTTTCTCGTTTTTTGCTTAATTATTTCTAAATAATTTATTTATATTGCATGTAAATATCTTCAATATTATTTAAATGAGATATGATGCTGTAAAACATGCTGCAATTTAGTCAAATCCATTATCAACACAAAAGATTAACAATTAACGTATAAAAATCGAGAAAAAGATTGTATAAAAGAATTACGCATGAAAATTGCTAAACGTCGTTTGTTCTAACTTTGAATGTGCAAGTTACAGAAAATTAATCTCGACGAACTTAATGAGTATTACGAGTATACTACTGATACGTAAAGAAATGGGAGGATTACACGTATTGCGAGGGATGCATATAGGATGGATACACGTCGGGGGAAAACAGAATGAAAATCGGTTGAATAAGAGCGCTGAACGTGTTTGTATGTTCATGTAATTGCGTGCTATGTCTCTAGAGCCCGGTAAACTTTGATCCCTTTGCTCGACCAATACCTGTGCGCTATTCATTCTCCCTGCACGCTATTCATTCTCGGTTGCCTTCCCTAACGCCTAACACATCAACATTGGTCTGTTCTTTAATCAGTTTATATATATATATATGTACTCGCGAGAAATCTTATCTACAGCGATTTTAAAGAGATCAAGAAATCCGAAAATCTGAAGATATGAAAAATTGAGGAACCCTTAAAAACGTCACTGTTGAATCAAAAATAGAACGTTCTTATGTGGGTGAACAAAGATTTTTATTTAAATATAGATAAAGATTAACTAATTTCATAATCTAAAGACTCTTTTCAATTTTCAAATTTTTATGAATCTAAAGATTTTTAAAGATTTGAAAAATTATTATACACTTCCGAAAATAAAGAAACTTCTCAGACTTAAAAATTATCATGTCTGTCTAGAAATTTCAAATTCCAAAGATTTTATTTGTAATAAATTTTAATAAATTCAGTCACTTTATATATAGATAAAAATTTTAGTAGTTTAAAGATGAGAAATAAATTTAATAACCTGTCGCGACAATTGACACAGATATTTTAATTTCAATCTACGTTATTGATGGCGTCAATTTAAAAGACCGCTAAAAATATGTACTCGATTTAGAATCGATGTTCACTCAGCTCTTGTCACAGACATTCCGCTGGTTATGAAAATCAATAAAGAGACATGATAATATTCAAACAAGAACGACTGAAAGTTATTTTGATCCATCGACATTTCGTGTTCTCTGCGACTGAGATATAATTAAATTCAAATTAGAATTGTCATCCACAGATAATGATAGTGTGTAAGAAATGCTGAATGAAATATTTGAATTTTTCATACGTTCATTACGTGGAGCTGATGACAAGTCAAATAGATATCAAATTCAGTTATGAGTTTCGGTTATAAGTATTTGATTGTTTTACATTACAACTCAATATTTGCATCGTTAATTTTTTATGTAAAATTACAATGGGAACCTTGCGAAAATCTATAACAATTAGAAAGGAAGGTTTCTTTACAAATTAACTACCATGCAAATAAGCTTCTTAATTCTCGATTAATTTTAAGTAAATATTCCTCTAGAAAAATGATGACTGACAGAATCGCGAGGAAGGCATTTAACTTTTATACTAATGTAGGGAGTCACGTTGATTTCCTATAACCGTGAATAACATACTGTTCACCAAGTGCACATCCATTTACCAAACGTACCGTGAAAGTCACGCTCAATTATCTATCTCTTTCTCGCGAATCCCGTTTCGGTCGGCATGCCGCAAGGCATGATTTCGTCCGTAAAAGAGCGAAAAAGGAAATATCCCTCTTTCTATAAAAATCCAGCCGAATTGCCGGCATGCTCGGCGCGAATATATACGCGTCGTCTTGTCGCTACAAATGAAATTCATGAAACCGACACACGAACCGTGCCGGTCGGCCACTCTGCCGGTCTCGCAATGCAAACATTCCGGCGTGCCAATAAAAGGGTGAACAGAGGGAAAAGAGCGCGGTGCGCGAGGGGGCGGCGGACGCGGCCCTCGGGCGTAAAGAGAAAAAATTCGAACACCTCGACGGGGAGCGCGGAGCGAGGCTAGGTTAAAAAACAGGGTGGGAGGCTTTATGAGCGGCGGGCATCTGCATGGCCTCTCTATTGTTATCTCCGACAATAAAAGCCGACCGAAACTGAGGGTTGCTGCCGCCGTGAATCGCTATCGCCGCCGCTGCTGCCATCGTTGTTGTTGTTGTTATTGTTGTTGTTGCTATGTGTACGTTGCAGCGTTTAATCTTTATACTTGAGATTGCACCGTCGGTCTTGGGATAATTGAATGTGCCTCCGTTTGACGAAAGCGCTACTTTACCACTTTATGCCACTTTCGCGACATAAGCGTAAACTACGCGCCTCTCTCTCTCTCTCTCTCTCTCTCTCTCTCTCTCTCTCTCTCTCTCTCTCTCTCTCTGTCTCGCTTAAGAGAGGTGTTCAGCAATAACTGGAACACTTGAGTTATAGGTGTTGTGATATTCTTGTTTCTCTCTCTTTCTCTTTCTCTCAGCTTTGGGAAGGTGGAGAGATGCAGAACTAGAAGCTCTACAGCGAGACCGTAACGTGGGGCGAACTGGATACGACTTCGATGAAGCCAGTTCCGCTTTCTGTTGACACGAACAAATGTTGAACATTCGATATATCGGCGATTCACTGACTCGATCAAGTTTCTAGTTTTCCGTTGTTTGCACGTGCCTTTGATTACTTAGGCAATTTAGCTGGAAAAGCGATACAGCCGGCCGAAGTCACGTCGGATACAAAATTGATTATTTAATTATTTCTTCAGTTATTTACTTTAGAGAAATGCATCACGTCTGTTTTATATGTAATTTTATGACGAAGCTTTTTCGCATACGTGCAAAATTAATGTTAATTAAAATTACTTTGAGGAAATATAACGCACATGTTTACGTAGAGAGAACTCATAAAAAGGGGGTGATTATAAAATAATATTATATATCGCACATCCGCAAGGAAGACGACACAAAATTTAAAATGTTCAAAAGACGGCAAAGAAAATTGCATATTTTAAAATTACTTATTTATGATATGGTATTAAATATAAGTTAAGTAACTCGAATACATTATTACTTGCAGTCGCCAGTGATAAAAATAATAAATACTTTGAAATTTAGTCGACATGCTGGTAAATTGTTTATTGAAACTTCTTCACAACGTTTCAACCAAGTTAAGTAACAGAGCTAATCACAATTATAATTGCTTGCTTCAAATTCTCTACAAGTAATGTAAATATTATTTCTATTATGGTGTTATGTTAGATTCTTAAAAACTCTAATTTGTATCATTTTTCCAGTTTTTTTCATTTTCCCGCTTTTTTTATTTGAATTCAACTTGTCACTTTTTCTGATTGAAGGCCGGTGTATTTAGAGCACAATCCGCACGTAAAACAAAATTCGAAAAATTCGACTTGTGTCACCTTTCTGGTGTGCGATATATTATTACAGACGCGCGAGATATATTCTGTTCTCATCAGAAAAGCTTCGTTCGATCGGAATCTCCTGTAAGCGCGCAGTGTAACGTTTCCAAGTCTTAAACCATCTGTCAGCTACGGTATCTATTGCAGTATTGCTCAAATTTGCGTCCGTTGCCGAAGAAGCGGTCAGTGATAACTGATGTGCGCGTCCTGCTCGGATTGTTGTGGACAGTGAGTGATGGGTTTCGATCCCATCCACTCCCCCTCCCCCCCTCCCTCGCGTTTACTATGCACGGGAATGCCGAAGTGGTCACATGAAACCCCTCTGATCCGCATTCGTTGCTATATCGCGGTGTTTTACGGCCGTGTACATCGCGCCGCGCCAGATATTTTAACGGAATGAATTCTGAGCGTTTTTTTCAAAATCAATGAAAAATCTCGCCGTTGCTATGTTTATACGGAACGCCCGTTTCGTGAATGACGCGATGCTACTGCGATGCAGCTTTTCGCAAAATTTAGGCCAGAAATTTATATTATAGAATTAAACTGGGTCCTTGTGCAAAAATGTACAAGCTCTACGCTTGATTTCAATTGTCCGCCTATTAACCCTCAACTGACACACTGGGTGTCGTACACCCGGGCATTTTAAAAATGCTTGGCATTCATAAATCGTTCGCTCCTTCTCTTCCGAATATTTCGAATATATTCAACTTCTCGATTTTCGCACCTATTTAGTCTTCTTCTTGACCTTCTGGCGTACCGATTAAAAAAAAAAACTGTTCAAATTCTATGCATTAGATACCGAGAAATACGCAATTGAAAATAGTTGGGTGACGTACACCCATGTGTGGCAAAATATCGAATCCAATATAGTGTGTCAGCTGAGGGTTAATAATTTATCTATCTATTAACTGTCTACTATCTAGTGATAAATGTGTAAATATAATTTGAGAAAACGGAAATGTCTTTCCCATTAAAAATCGTCAATTCTCTGTATCATCTCGTATTAGTGTCTCTGCATTATTTGTCCAAGAGTCTCATGAAATTGGTATCATGCTCCGCGCGATGCTAATCCGATATCTGTTCCGTAGACGTACAAATAGCAGAAACAACGAACAAATTAGCATCGACCGCCGAAGAAACGTCGAATCGACCGGGGCGGGCAACCGACACTCGCGCGCATACGATCTGGCAGCTTGAGTTGTAGTGGACAGTGAGTGATTGGTAGCGATCCTCTTCCGATCTCCCGGCAGCCGCGTGGAAAATGGGAAATGCGGTCGAAAGCGTTCGTCCGTTCGTCCCGCGGGTTGCCCAACGATGTGGGCTGCATAGGTAGACGTTCCGCGGTTAATGTGTAAACTAGAGGGAGCTGCCGCGAGGACGGGAAAAACGCGAAGCGTCTTGGAGGACGAAGCGAAGTCCCGGAGAATTAGGAAGGAAGGAACATGCGAACCGGAAGGAAGAGGAGGAGGAAGGAAGCAAGAGCGAAGCCATTTGCCGAGATGAGCGGAAGAAACGCGGCAACAGCCGCGCCGGGAGAAGGTGAAACGGTAACGTGGCGGGACGCGCGCGGACGGGACGGACCACCTCGACGGAAAAGAAACAAAGGAAGCGGAGGGCGCGGACGTGATGAGTTTAAGGAAAGTTACGAGAAAGGGGCAGACGCGCGGGAAGGCAATAAGGGAATACCGCCGAAAGAAACAACAACGAAAAGGCGGCCGAGAAAGTAATAGGAAGATAGAAATACCGAGTGCGGGGCGCTTTCTCTCCCCGCCCGGCATATTTCGCGCGGTTACGAGATATCTCCCCCCCCCCGTTTCATAAAGCGGATTGGCTTTCGCGATTCGTTTCATCCGGACGATGAATATTAGGAAAAACCGCGAAGCAAGTTGCTCGGTCGATTTTTATTGTGAAATCTATTATTTTATGATTGACATAATTACGAAAATAATTTGATAGGTAATCTTTATATGAAACCGCGATTATAGATCAAATTCTCGGCATTAACGCAAACGTATCTTCAAAAAGATGTATATTTCCATTATTTCCAGGTTTAATTAAATTTTATAAGAAGTTATTTTATCTATTCATCAATATTGCTACGTGCTCCTCTTTACTCAAATTTTCTTTACTCTGAATAAATTTCAAAATACTCTGAAACATTTCCTTTCACCGGATACGTGACTTCCTTTCGTCATTGAGAATAAATGCTATTTTCGTCTTGATTTAAGAAAATACAAGTAGAAACATATATTACATAGAATTAGAAATTTTTGTTGATAAAACATAACGAATCTTCCAAGCGAAAAAGAAAATATAGAAAAAGAAATTTTATTATGTTAATTTTTATAAATTTATAAATTTTCTAAATCAAATTTATTTATATATTTTTTTTGTATGTTTACATGGTCTTCTCAGTTTGATTATCCCATTTTTTTCAAACGAATCGATAAAGTGGTAAACTAGTTGCTTAAGTCGGACAGACAGTGATTGTCAATGATCCGGTTCGAACCACTCTTTGTTTACGCTGCAAGGGGAACCGATCGTGAGAGTTCGATGAAATACTCTCATACCTTCATTGTTCATGTCTGAGAATTTTTCGAAGATTAAACCTTTCCCACTCTTGCAAATCGACTGAATTTCTGTCAATATTTCGTCAGTAAAATTATTATATCCCTCAATACATTATCTAGATCGATGGTTCATTAGAGAAAATAATAAGTATAGTTGTATGTTAAAACATTCCTTTAGAAATATCTAGAAATTTTTCAAGCAAGATAAATTCTAAAATTGTATAATAGTTTTATGAGAAACCACGCAGATTAAAAAAAACACAAAGTTATATATCTAATTTACATTACATAAGTGAATATTTTCTTTCTCTCTTAAATTTCCATAAAAGTATAGAATCGTTCTGGCGTATCTGATGTTACACGAAGTAATAAACATAACAACTAATTACTACTATTTTTAATAGCTGTTAAAGCACATGTATATCCACATAAATGCATACAGTCAAATAAAAAAAGTAAGATATAACGCCTTCTTTATCGGCGTACCAGAAGCGAACTTCCGGTGTAAAACGACTTTTTTCCTCGAAGGTGCACTCCTTACCCCCGCGGAAGGATTAAGCTAGTGGCTTGACTCGTGAGAAAGTGCATCTCGTCACGAAACTTTTAAGTAGCCGCGAAAAATACGCGAAACTGCCGTGCTACATTTCCTTCGTTTCTTCGACTCATTTTCGCTGCGATTTGTTACTAGAACGTACTCGTACAATCACAAATCAAACTTTCGGTCGAAACACTCAACTCTAGTTTTTGCTTACTTTCGGCAATTAATTACAATGTAGTTGCAATTTGTATAGTTACGATTACTAACGATTGTTTAGAAACTGCTATTAATATCTTAGTTTATTCCTTAATGACGAAACTCTATATTAAGTTAAAACAGTAAACACTTAATTCCTGAATGAGAGGTTGTTATTATTCGCGCGTGTGCCGCGTCTAGATGCTACACGAGATTGCGTAGCTACGCGATAAACTATCTTACGGAAGTTTTGTGCGACAATTGCTGGCTGAGCGAACAGACGGCGACCGATGTCGCCCACAAAAGTTGCAAATGAAAAAGTTGCAGCCGGTTTAAACTTTTTCCGGGCTCCCGGTATTTTCCAAAGCATAATCTATTCGCGCGGAGAGTGCGAACAGTTAATTCTTCACGATTCGCAGTTTAATCGGACGCGGGCGACACACTTTTCGACCGAGTTTGCGTACAGTTGATCATAATTTTTTTTCTTTCTCTCTCTTTTTTTTTTTACGCCAAAGTACGGGGTGTACAATACCGTTGCCGCGGGAAGGGGCCGCAACACCGCTACGATGTTGCGCGGCACAAAGGAAAGAATGCGCCACAAGCGGCCGCGTATTTCAAAGTAAATGTCCGCTGCTGCAAACGCCGCGATGTCAAATACTTTTTATTTCAGCGGAACGGCTAGTTGCCTCACTAAACCGTCCCTTTGTTAGAATTACAAATTCATGCTTGCGCAATATGTTCAATGTTCTTTATATGCCCCCGAAGTCTCTTGCCCGGCATTCGTAAACGTGCCGCGCGTACACAGTTTGATATAATCCACTTTACTTTTTATCGCATTTAACTTGTCTCGATGAGATTATAAACCAGATGGCTTTGCAATTCATTAAGATGAATTACGTTGCTGAGAAGCGCAGACGCGGTAAAAAAAATCGATATGATAATTACAAGACAGAAGATATTCGCGTCTGTGTGCATTGCTTTTCGATCTGTTGAATCAATAAGTCATTCTAGTGCCTATTTATTGATGCCAAAATAGACTCGATCTCATTTATTATTGAGCTGTAGTAGGTACGTTATCTAAATGTAACCATGAGAATCGATATCCGCAAACATGCCGACATCGTGTCTATATATTGATCCGCGTGTTCCGTGGAGATTCGTAAAATTACGTGTGGCGAGACATAAAAGGGATTTCGTGGCGAACAAATAGACGCTCGTGGCGAAAATCAAACTTTCATCGCGGAAAATGTCGGGAATTTCGGAATCGACGTCGGAGGAATTTGCAGGATCGTTACGGGATCGAGTAAGCCACTCGAGCGCGAGGATATTAGGCGATGGTTACCGGAGGAGCGGGCGATAAAAGTCGTACGGCGGAAACTAATTCGGGTCGACGAAGGGAAATATCCGAAAATAAAGCGGACCTTAGCGGATATTCTCACGCGGCAATCTCTACGAGTTTTTGTCGAAGATTATACAGCTCGATTTTAAATGGCTGCACTGCGAGATCACCCGTCGTTGATAAATATTAAAACCTGCACAGTAAAAAAATTGTGTGTACATATGGGTCCATATGTTAAAATTTTCCGTTACCACGTTTTGATTACTACTTCAATGTAAAATTAACATACCACTGATATGTTATTATTTTTATAACATTTTCATATGTTACATTTATGTCAACTTTATAACTTAAACACTTTGTGTATGTCTTTTAGAAATGGAATATTATTTTGAGTACTTTTAACACAATTATTTCAAATAATCAACATGTCTCAAAGTTAATTTAACATGATTACGAACGAAAATGTTCTATTAACAAAGTAACACGATGAATAAGAGTTATTTTAACTTAAAATTTAGAGTGGACTTTCTGAGACATGCAAAAATCTTAAAAATTTTTTACTGTGTGTCTGACTCGTGCTGTTTGTTTTATAATGAAAGAATTAGAAAGCATTTTAAAAATCAATTTCTTCTACCGATTTTTATATCGGTTGTTGATCCTGAAATAGTTATTTTAAGGTTCACTATTTAATTTGCTCTTGCAATAATACTCATACATAATTTCTTTTTCAAGTTAGCCTCAAAATCTACTGCTCGTGTTACTACGATCTATTTTGTATACGACGTGACATCGGAGATATAATTCTGCTGTAATAATATGTAACATGATTCAGCGGTATGTAATGTTTGTGGCCGACATGTCACCGTAGAATATACAGGCAATTTGCATGCCTCTTTGATATGAAAAATAGAAAAGATGTGGCACCGCGACAATTCTTAGATCGTAGACTTCTTATTTAAAGTAAGAGGAAAAGAAAAAAGCGGAACGAAATAAGATAACGAATAAAATATTCCTGTCATGTTAAAAATCTATTCAGAATAAAACTCGACACACAAAACATACATAATATCTTCCAAAAATAAAAAAAAAACAATACTCAAGAGTCTCTTCTATCTCACGATCGTAAAATTATAAAAGATATAAAAGCAGAATAAAAGAATATGAGAATGTATTCTGCACTAAAATATTTACTGCACACGAGAATATCGCAGTAATCCTAAAAGTTTCAATAGTTTCCAAGCGGCTGGTATTTTTCAGTTTTACATCCCTTCGTAATATCGATCCCTTGCGATCTAGTAGCGAAACTCTCCGAGGATCTTTCGAAAAGAGACTCGTACGCGACTCGCGCGCGGGACATTTTGTTTCCTCCCCGCGTGAAACGCGAAAAGCGTCGCGTCGCACGCGCCCGCTCAGTTTCGCGGCCGACTCATTCCCGATTGATTCGTTCGATTAACGTTTCGAATATCGCCGCGCGGAAACCACGGATGACCATTCGGTGATTCGACGCTTCTGCCTCTTTTGTCCTCATTCATCCCCTTCCCCCGATTACTCCCGCGAACCGCATTCCCGTGCGTATTCCGCACCCGCATCGGGTATGCCTGGTTGAGGGTACGCTGTAACGCGGTGACATGTGGACGCCCCGAAAAAAATTACGTAAATTAATGTCAATTGCGGCCGGTTGGCGAGAGGGGAAACAGCGGGAGAGTGTACTGCAGAGGAGAGCGAGGGAGCGGAGCGAGCGGGATAACACGATGAGGGAGAACGCGCGGAGAGCTTTGAGGGATGACACGGCGGGTCCTCTCCGCGAGAGAGGGATGATGAGAGCGGAGAACGGGGAACGTGGGTACAGCACGGCGAAAAGGGAAAAGGGAGGAGGG
>QKQZ01005326.1:52443-63260 GCA_003595255.1 Solenopsis fugax | reverse complement strand
ATTTTAATAAGATGGCCAATGCATATGTTATAATACTTTGATAATATTAAATTTCTAATAAGTATTTTCTCTTTAAATTCAATGGTATTATTAACTATAAGATTCAGTGAAGTGATATGTATCAAATATTATTAAAAAATAACAAAAATAAAGATGTGTTATTTGCATTTTAAAAAACTATGGCCATCTTACCCGAGTTTACACCTACATGTTAATGAAATTAGGTTTAAGTGAATTAAAATATATAAGTGTACTGAAATTTAATATACAAATATACTTTTAATACGTAAATGAAATAATACAAACAAGTAATACAAACGTTAATAAAAGTTAAGACATTAGTAAATGAATATTCATATACTGCATTACTTTTCATTCATTACAATCATTACTTTTCATTTACAGGCTTGAACCAAGCTTTCTTTACATGTTAATTAAAAGTCATTAAGAAATTTCTAACAGAGTGTATATATCAAAATTTAATCCAGCAAATAATTATGTTGTTAATTAAAAGTTATGTTTTATCGATTCTATTCTGTTATGGAATGCCATCACGTCTCCTTCTTTCTATCAAATAATTTTCTTTATTTTTATTAAGTTTTATATTGTTTACTCATTCGTTCATCATTTTAATTGTTTCTAGCTTAATTATTTGTTAATATTTAGTTTTTATATTTCTTTAATGTACCGTAAAATCTATCCAAAATTTGTATATAAAATTATTGAAAATAATATTCGCGTTTGGTTTAAAGATTATATTTGAAACTTCGGGAAGCGGTAACGTTCGCAGATTTAACGAACTATTTTCACGTATTTATACTGCTTCTTAGTGTGAGAACCAATCAGAGGTCAAAATTCTAAGAAATTCCCAAATAAGGCGATATTTCGCGTATGTATACATTCTCACACATTCATACTGGTATCTGTGTACCGAGAAAGATCGATCGTTTTCCACGAAAACAATATAAGACGTTCGCTGCCGATTCCCGATCAGTCGCGCTCTGTTCGAAACGCGAGTAACGAGCTCTGAATAAACTTAACTATTTAGCTGTACCACGACGAGTACTTTAATATTTCCTCTCCTAGCCCTTCTGCTAATTACTGCAGTACCAGGCAGTTAGTGCGCTATAACTTTTCTGCACATATTAGATTCGAATAAAAAGTTCAGTTCAATTCGAATTCAATCAAAGAAATGAAATTTAATTCGGCGTTAAAAAACTTTTGATATTTGCACATATTTAGTATATTCATTATTTATAATTCACTTTCGTTACTTCCCTCAAAATACCAGAAACGAGATGAATCGCGTGATAGCACGTGCGTGTACTTTATTTACGAGATGACTGATTCCCGTAACCCGTAATACGACATACGGCCGATGGGCATTATCGCGGGCGGGAGCGATGTAACACGCATCTCGAGGAAACACGCCAGCTGTGCCTCAAGGGTCGGTTGATCCCATAAGAGTCGTCGTTATCCCGGTACACACGTTCATCAGGAGATACGTGACAAATGATGCTTCCGTTTCATCCTGACGGTGTCACTGAATGATGTAGCCTCTGAAAAATCGGGGATGAAAGGCCCTATCAGGGATGATAGGGCGTGCGGTAGCGCAACGTGTCTTCCGTGTACGAAGCGAGTCCATAAATTGAGAAAGATAAGGTAACGTTGCGTAACTGATTATTCTCGTGGAAGGTACGGCGATGTATTGTTAAGAATTAATGCGTTTAAAATACGCGACAGCATATTTAATGCAATCCAGTAGCTACACTTCTAATTTTATCTCTCATTTTATTTTACGCTTTTTTTTGCGCGCAATAATCGGGTGTCATATTTCCTTTCAACGGTTCTATTATCGGGGCAGCTAAGAAAGACTGTCACTGAAAGACTATCCGAAAGAATGTCACGATGAACTCGTTTTGGGAAATGGAAACGATTAAAATTAACCGCTGGCGACAAATCCATTTCGAATACGGTTTATTATGGTGCAAAATAGATATCGCCGATTCAACAGTCGTATATATATAGCGCGGTACTTTTGTGTACTGAAAAGCGGTGTTATCTTTCAGAATGTGACATCGATCGTACTTTTTGAATTGGTCAATTCTGACTCTTCCTCTTTCAAAATTACATCCCGTATCTCTACCGAGCACAGCTTTTCTCTGGCTATCTACGTTGTAGCGACGATTATAAAGGGAAGTGAGGTCGGAGAAAACGCGTATCCCACAAACGACATCTGCGACTCATCGCAGTTCCTGTCGTTGCCTTCACGATATTGGGGAGAGAGAGAGAGAGAGAGAGAGAGAGAGAGAGAGAGAGTCGCAGGGTGCCCTATAGCGCTCGCGATATTTATAATTTCCAACGCGGGTTAATTTTGCCCGGTCACGTAACGGCGATGCCCATTGGCTGACGTTCCAGATTAAATCTGGGCAGCAGTGTACGCGGGAATATGGCATAATTGATAGTGGAGCGAGCGTAATCTCGTATCTTCCAATTTGGTATGCTTCGAGGTACGAGCTTTTTATTTCGAGAGTAGCCACAACCAACCGGGCGATGCCAGATTCGTCGCCGTACGATAGTATCGGGTTCGCGATTGGAAAATTAAATATACGGTAATTAATATCTCCTGCACGGAGCTATTTGCATTCAAAGGTAGACATAATCAAAAGAGAGAGGAAGAAAGGGAGGGAAGTAGAGAGAAAGAGAGAGATGTCGTCATAGCAACTGGAAAATGTATGACACAGACATCTAAAGGATGCTAATCAAACTTTTTCTTTGTGAACTGTTATGTGGCCGATAACGTATCAGCTTATTGGCTATTACATATATCATTGGCCAGATTATATGTTAATTTATCATTTATTTACTCTGCGCTACGTTGCTCTATAGAGTTTCAGTATAAAGGTTCCAATGAATAGGAACCTACACATATTCAATGTTAATGACTGCAACAGTCGTCGCTCGTTAGGAAATTGGAATCGCCGTTCTGTCGGTGGTTACTCCAAAAACATTGGTCGCGATTAATGTACTCGGCGTAGTCAAACGATTTTTTAGATTGTCATCCCATTGTTCTATGAATAATGTGATTATTATGTTCTCATAATAGATTTAATGAGCGCGAGTTGACAGTGATGACGAATTCCCATTGCGCAGCCATGCAAATGTCATTAATTATTGGCACTTTACTTGCAGCGCGAAGCCTTGCAGTGAATTTCGTTGACAATATCGCCGCTAATGGGCACGCGGTTGTTGCACGCCGATATTTCGCTAACGTAACTATTATTAATATTACTATTATTGTTCAGCGGAGCGTGTCGACTGTACTCGTGGGCGCGTCGGTGTCCGCGCGAACTGTGATATCGATCCTGCCGATTTAACGAGACTTCATTAGTCGGATTTTCAGACAACAAAGCGGCCGTCTCGTGGAGCGGCACGTGATCAGGTTGACGAGCATGTCGGTCGCCCGAAGCTATGGAATTTCTTGCGGCGCGAAATTTCAGAGCGCCCTGGTAACGAACTGCCATTATCAAAATTGTTTCTATCGAATCAGTCCGGGCGATAATAATAATTACGTTGGTAGGCGCGTGTCGGAAATAGGACAATCCTCGACGAAAATTATAGCACGCGCAAGCGAGCACGTGAACGAGCTCCACGTGTAAATTTCAGTATTACGAATCGATATGTTGTACAGCAAGAATTTTAAACATTTTCACAAAACTGAGTTTTCAACGGAAAAAAAGTGAAATCCACGAAACAAGTAAATCGATTCTTCGGATTTTCATTAATTTCGCGCGATATCCAATCAGTAACCTAATTCCCATCGGAAAAATTGTTCAATATTTGAAATGAATTATATATTATTAATAATTCTCACATCCTAAAAAAAAATTATCAATTTCAAGTATCGGTTTTATTGAAAAATTAACGAGTAATATTATAACGTAAACATTCGCGTATTCTATCCTATTAGCGAAACATTTTTTTCACCGATAGCTTCACATCAGAAGTGTGCATGTAACTGCTATGACGTATCTCCACTCCCGTCTCCTGGTGGATGTTGGTAAACAGGTATTGCTCACGCACATGGAAAATGCAGAACAACATTTTTCCATATCTCCGGTATTTTTCGTGTGGTTTATATTATTTCGCAGAATAGAGCTAATCCGTTCCACGCGTGCAGTGACCGTAGCCTCGGGTTATGTTATCCCATCAGACATCGCGTAGCGTCCTATTCCCGATTGTTGCGAGTTATTCGCTCGAAAACATACTATCCCCAAAAGTCCCTCAAAAATTGTATATTATTTGTTGTGAATTTATGTTGCGAAAATGCGCGCGTTCAATAACGCGTAGGTAATTGTATGACCGTAATACGATGGCGAGGGGATTTATCTTAAGTACCTTACCCCCGATACACGCATACGGAGAAATTGTGTGAGCCACAATTGTAATCGTGTGATAAAAGCTCGAATATTTGTAAGCATGATAAAAACTTGAGTATTTAAAGCGGGTTTATCAGTTTTATTAACTTTGCGAGAGACAACGCATACTGCCGCTAGATATTGTCTATCGACTCTCTCAGGACGATAGCTTAGCTAACTTATGCGTATGCCGTAATTCGTAACGTGCCGTCGGTATATTCGTCGCATACATTTCGGCAAACTAGAACGAACACTGCGCAGATTTCTCTTCTCTCGGGGGTATTCAAAAGTTCATGCTGATATTGTTAGACACAACCTAGCTCATCGTTAGTCACGATGTGCAATTTGAACGAAAAGAGCTTATTTAAAGAGCACGGTCAATACTGACACACTAATTGTACTGATTATATTAATAAGCACGTGATTAGTAACATTAATAAATCACAATAGTGATTTATTAAGGATTATTACAATTTTCATCATGCATATGATTTTCTTTGGTAATATATTTTCGTTTAAATATGCATCACATTTGCTCGATAATTGTAGAATTAAATTAATTGTTTGCATCTGCAAATAATTCATTTAATTAATCGTTTTTGTAAATAACAGACAAACGTTCAGAGAAAGAGCTGTCTAGAAACTAGAATAATTGAACATTGAAAACGCATAAAAGTAATGCGTTTCATTTTTCATTCGTGAGCAATCTCTGAATCGCCGAAATATATTGACAGCACATACATAATATTTTGTTCCATGTAAAGCTATATATTTTTATTACATAGATTTTCAAATTAAAAAATATTGTAAAACAGATTCTCAATAACGTTGGCTATTTGTAGATGTATGGTCATATAAACACAAAGGCAAAACAAGATACGATATTAAAAATTTTTGAATTTTGCCAACGTGCATTTCGGCTCGATGAAATATCTATTTTATATTTGTCTGACAGAATTGGTACGTATTGTGCGAAATTGCTTGATTTTTTAGAAAAGTTATGTAAATTCGAAAAACGTATATCAATAGTCAATCTGGCAATCCGCCAACGGAGAACATTCTCCATCCCTTTTTTATCGTTTGCATTTCGAAGCAAGATCAAAATATTTTACTAACAGGTAGATTCTCTAAAAGATTTATCGAGCGGTACCTTTTATATGACATACGTCCGTTACTCGCAGACGTTTACATACGAGAGTATAAGACGCGGCTTAAACATGCATTTTACGAAATAACGTTCTTATCTTGCTTCCACACGGCACCGTGAAAAGAGCAGCGGACGCAATTCGAGCTTTTCCTAAAAGCGAAGGATAAACATCACGACTCGCTTTATTCCCACGGGCGCGGAGACAGTATTTTTCTTAGCCGACTGCACGGAACGTTGGCATGATTTCTCTTAGGAGTCTACTAAAAATTAGAAGACTTTGTTTTGCTTATTCCTAAATAAATATTTCAGTGACAGAGATCAAGAATAAATCCCAAGCGAATATTATTTACAAAGACTAGATTGAATGTCTGTATATACCGATTATCATAATATTTCCATTTAATTTTATATATCAGGATAGATTTCATAAAATTTTTCCGAATAATATAATTTCTCAAAATAAAGTTCTTTCACTTTATTTTGAGAAATTATATTATTCGGAAAAATTTTATGAAATCTATATATATATATATAAGAACGCGCGGATTGAAAGTGCACTGTGTTCGTCCCGATTCATCGAGAACGGCGAGTGTGCAGGTTTCGAGCAAAAACAGCATTTAATCGCGCTAAAGCGCAATGACATAATGCACCACTTTGCAGAAATTTCGCAGCGCTGCGTAATTTCGAGGCGATTAGCGATCGCGTGGTGCGTTATCGTTGCGATACTACGGTGGTGCGCGCGATTCGAGCATCCTTTTTTTTTTCGTTTTTCCAATAGTACTCACTGGCCAATCCGCTGTTTCTACATCCGCGTTTCTACATCGGCGATGTTGGCGCAAGTCCTCGTGCAAGCTCAAGTGCGCTGAACGTGCATTCGCAAATTTGCGGTTCTCGCACTCTGGAGAGCGGCAAATGCGCGTCATCGAAAGCGCTTCCGCCACGGCGTTCTACTTCGTAGTAATTACGGCCACTTGATTATTATGAGAGCATTATGATAATTATTCTTGACACTTTTATTGCAAATTAAACGACACATTGACATTAATGATATGATAAGGGATAAGCATAAATATTTGTATTAGTATAAATTGTTCGATTAGCAAGTAATAAGTAATTTACATAATATGACCTACTTGCTGTTTCTAATTACATGATAAATTGAACAAATAACGCTAGCGTGTCGTATATAGAGGCTGTCAACGTGATTTGCTTACAACAGTTGACCTACTTTGTGTATTTCATTGTTGACAGAGAGGTCAAAAGTAGAATTTTCGTGATCATGTCTCTCATGATTTAATATTTCGTGAAGAAGCTACTGCTTTCTATAATTACCAAGTGATAATTAATTTCCGCAGTCCATATTATTATTGTAACTCTATATTTATATTTTACAACATTGTATTCAATTTATATTTTCGTCACAACCAAAAAAGAAAGGAAATTCTTTGTAAGATAAAACCAATATGATTAATCCAGATGAATAACGAGTACATTGATATATTGTAATGTTTTCTTCGATACTTTTATTACTCATAAATTCTAATCCCTCTACTAAAGTAAGCAATTCATAAGCTATGGTCTTAGGGAAGGAGAGATAAAATAAATCCATTATTTGGTTAATGACGAATGGATTGTTGACGAAAATAGTTTTTTGTTTACTCTTACATGTTAACAAACTTATAAAATTATAAAAGTATCATTGAATCATTTTACTATCGATTTCTCTAACATTTTTTTTAATGAAAACATGTAATTGGGCTACATTGAGTATTCAATATGACCTAAACTTTTTCAAAAAATTTTCACTGCGCCCATGTAAATATTTGAAAATGTTTCATATTTTAAATTAATGTTTAGAAATGTTTTTTTTTATTACTTTGAATTTGGCTATCAGTTTTCAATTTTGGATTTAGCAAAACATTATAAAAAATTGCAAAACTTGGACTATTTAATTAGGGTACAATCACCTTAGTAAGAAATTAGTGTCAGATCCTAATAATTGCATTACGTTAACCGCAGCGTTGCGTAACACTGTTGATTATAACCGCTATAGACGGTTACCATACGATCGATCGCACCGTTAAATGAGGATGTCCAGTGGGTCACGTCATTAGCGACTGATTTATTAACGGAAAACGCTTGTACGCAGCCGCGATTTAACCGTCGCGTAACGATGGGAATCAGCGTCTGAAATCACAATTTCACACTCTCCCTTCTTCTGTCGTCGCGTAACGGAAAATTCATTATGCTCGCGGATACGTAATCGCAAACGTTATTTTTCATCCCTCGATGTCGAGCCTAACCGCAAGATTAATGTTCTCCTACGAATTCGTCATTACCCTGCTCGGCGACGGCCGTGTAATTGACCGTGTCCGGTCCCCGCGTCCCCTTTTACTTTTTTACATTTATTACGACGCCCTTGACCTCGAATTTCCCCGGGGAATACATTAATGCTCTTTTACGAGATATTTAATTGAAATCCGGAAAATTGGCACGGCACGCTTTTTAATCAGCCACTTGTCAAATATAATTATACGAAAAGAATGGTTTTGTAAAATACTTAAAAATTTAGCTGGATATATTGTAAATTTGTGAAAATAATTAGATCATCAAAATAATTATGTACGATGCTCAAACTGGTTGCTAGAATGTAAAAATTTTTTTACAACTTTGCTCATTATACTTAAAATAATAATCCTTTATAATTATTATTTAACAAAATAGTTCAACAAAATTATTTTCAGACCTGTCCAGCTACACCCAGAGAAAAGATTGCTTCTTCGATTAAAAAAATATTTATTTGAGTCAAAGAAATTTGTGCATTGCTATATAATTAAAGAAAAGTTTTTTTTATTTGAAGACATTTTTTGATTGTTCTTTTTATTAGAAATATAAAGAAATAGTTTAGTTATGCAACGCAAATCTTTTTTTAAATAAAAGAAATATTAAAATAACCAGAACAAATAATTATTTCTTACATTTCTGTCAGTACATTCAGTCATACATTCTTTGAATTAAAAAATTATTTGTTTAAATTAAACAAATAATTTACTTCAAAATAATTTCACTTTAAAAAAGCTAATAGCGTCATTTCTTGAAATCAAATAAATTTTTATTTTCTTCAAAGATACTTTCACATAAAACCAAGTTAAAGAAGTGATTTCTTCAATTTAAACATAACATTTTTCTGAGTGTAAATTTTTTATACTTCAGTAAAATACTTTTTGTCATGTAACAATTTTATGATTCCGGTCTTTTTCAACATCACAATTTCTCTTTTTAAATGAGTAGGTGAATTCATAACACATAAATTTATTTTCAAGAAAAATGCATGCTCCTAAAATTATTACACTTTATCGAAACACCTTTATTGCTTACCTGCGTCACATCATAGAATCGTTGTTTTATACCACGGCCACAATACTGTGATCGATATAAAAATAAAAGCAAACAGTTCATCGGCCCGTGCCGAACAACGTCCTCCGCCCTCGTAAGCTATATTTTCATTTGCATAATGACGCGCGAAAAAAGCTATTCATTTTCGCGCGTATCTGCGTTGAGGATTAATCGTCCGAAGACGCGATCGACTGTTTCGAGAAACGTAATGCGGGCGAGGCGTGGGTAGAGGTAACGAGCGAATTAATTGCCAAGAAAAATACCGGCGCACCGCGCTGCGCGATACGGTTCGCTTCGTAAATTAATGCGATGCGTTATTAATGGTTTGCTTACTCGCGGAGCATGATCGCTCGAGCGGGAAGAATAAGTGCATCCACAATGGGCGGAAAAGTAACGCTCTTTCCGCTCCGCTCGCTCGGCGCGTCAAACAAGCGCGGGATATCGCATTGCCGGGTATAAATTACTTTCGGGCCGAGATTTATCGTCGATCCGCGCGAATGATGCTCTCGCACTAGCGGTAACGAGGAAGAAAGGCACTCTTCGTTCCTTACTCCTTACATAGAACACCTCGTCGCGTCCTTTTGTTCCTGTCTGAATCGCGACGGCGCTTCGCTGATTTCGCGGTTGCACGTTTACTGACTCCAATTTAAAGGCTGAATAACTCCAGACGCGGAATAGGGAAGGATCACAATCCCGAACGGGAAACCGTCAATATACGTCAGAATGAACGTCGTGTCGTTCGGATTCGCTTCTGCTACCGCGAGAGGCAAGTTTTTCTCGCCCCTGTTTTTTATTAACGTTAGAATCGAAAACATTTTTGCTATGTTTATCTTGAAGATCCAATTTGCAAATGTGCTTTTTTATTAAAGAGACACTTTATCTAAATATAAAGTTTTGAATACGATGAGATTTCTATGTGTACTTAACTCTTAGAACTTCACAAATCCAATCCCTCAATTTCGCTGTGGCTATTTATTTTTACGACCCAACAAAGAGAACAATTATTCTGGAGTGATGAATACCGACAGGGAATTCCGGCCGTAACAAAAAATTTTTCTCGGTTGTTTGTTTAAAACTATGAAAAATAACAAAAATATTGAAAATATGCGAAAAATTCTAAGTTTTGAATAACATTCTATATTTTTTTATTATATTGTTAGCAGCAAATAAATCGTAACGGGTACATTACGATTTTTCTGTCTTCATCTCCCGAGTGGACATTATATAAAATTGATCACGTGTCTGAGACAGGACCAAAGTTTCCTCGCTCAAAGTTTAAGTTGAGTCTAAGGCGTAACTTAGTGTCGGATCGAAAACAACGATGAATCGAATCTAAATTTAAGGTGAACTGAAATTTTAAGTGAAGAGACGTTGAAGTCATTCGCAATCTAAAGTCGCTCCGACATGTTTGACAATTATAATGACGACAGCTGACTTACAAGGAACATTAGGCAACCCTAAAATTAAAAAAAATCTGAAACTTTGTACAAATAGAGTTCATCCATAACACAAAAATATTTTTTGTTCCTGCCCAATTTCAGTTTCAAGGGAGTGAAACACCCTTTTGAAAAAAAAATCGATTTTTTTCTTTTCAAGCGAATATCGTCGAAACTATAAAAGATAGAATAAAATGTTCTGAATAAAAATTGAATGACTCGAAGAGTACTTTATAACAATAATTTGGAAAAAAATTTTTTTTAATTATTAATTATTATTAATTATTATTAATTAAAAAAATTTTTTTAATTATTTTTATAAAATACTCTTCGAACTATTCAACTTTTATTCAGAATATTTTTTTTCTATCTCTTATAGTTTCGACGATATTCGCTTGGAAAGAAAAAAATCGATTTTTT
>QKQZ01005326.1:0-52405 GCA_003595255.1 Solenopsis fugax | reverse complement strand
TAAAACTGAAATTGGGCACGAACAAAAAATATTTTGTGTTAATGATGAAGTCCTCTATTTGTACACAAAGTTTTAGATTTTTTTGAATTTCCGGGTGATCTAATGTTCTTTGTTAGAGAAATCTTTCGCAATTTGTATCGAAGTCGAGAAGGAGAGACTGTCGACTTTTAAATATCTCGATAATTCATTGTTGGCTTCCTTCGAAATATATCTCCTAATGCATCTCCTAATAAAATAATTGCACAAGAGTGCGATGTATCTTTTGTCGTATCTGAATTCATACAGAAACTCGAATATTCAATAATTTGAATACTGCTGTATTCAAAACGTTTATACCGTTACACACAACGTCCATTTATATCGTGCCCGAATTATTCGATAGCGGCAACGCGTATTTTCTTTAAAATAAACAAAATTCTTGTGAAATTTTTTACCGAATTCCAATTTAGAAAACGATGCGCAACAGAAAATTACAGTTCGAAATAAAAGTACGGCGCCATCGCGTGCAAGATTCCCAGCGAAAAAAATGTGAGGCGATCCGAGATAAATGCGCGACGTAGTTACAATATCCTGAGAATACCGGGATAATTTCCCGATACCTAGATTTTCCGCCATGAAACTGTCGGGGACTGTGACGTGTATGTCTGCTATGGTTTCTTGTTGCCGCCGAAATCTTTGAGCATTTTACAATAAAGTGGAATCTTCGCGCCGCGAAGAATCCGCCAGCGACGTCGCGTCGCAAGCTTCTTAGCGCTGGCGGTGAAATAAATCGCGCGACGAGGAAGACGAGCGGCGGAGAGAGAAACAGAGAGAAAGAGAGAGAGAACCGACGGTTGACGTTGTCGCGAAATAATATATCTCGGATGCTGAAGGTTGCATAAATGGAAGTTGCCGGCTAGACCAGTCGTGCCGGATGCTTCACGCCGCTTCAATTTATCAACGACTGTGAACGCCGCGCGCCGGGCTTTATTTCTCTCGACCCGTGAAAGAATTACGTATCCACCTACCCGTTAACGAAGTCTAAACGATGATTCACGTTACCTTACATCTTGCGCCAAAAGAGAACTTGCGACTTTGCTTCCGACGGATTTATTATTTCGTTATGCACACTGCTGCGTTTCGCACGGGAGGATCCTCGTAGTCTAGCAAATAGCGCCGATTACGCGATCTCGCGTTATTGACGGATACAAATATAGAAACGTCACTGTGATAGAAGCTATTTTGTGATCTTCGACATGCAACATGTTTACATGCAGCGTATCGAACGCAACACATTGTAAACATAATACAGCATTCAGATTTCCATAAACATTTTTATATTATCACGGTATATCAGTTGATACGATATAATGTAACGATCGAACAAATTTATCTAAGAAAAATCCACGTACGTCGATGCATCGAGAGAACGATTTCTCTGTATTCTGACAGTTTTCATGATATCGTCGATATCGCGCAATACGGAACCTTAACGTTGCAGGAAGGAACGAACGGGAAATCTCGTTGGTTACTGACGTTTCGAAATGCTTTTCGTATCGTCGAGTCAGAAGGCGTGCGGAGATACCCGACGTGTATCCGTGATTACGCATTAGTTGAGTTTCGTAAAAGCAAAAGAGGATATATCCACGTCGATACGTCGACAAAATGTTAAAACCTGCTATATTGGGTTAAATATCAAAACTAATACTTGCGGCAAATATACTAAAAATGCGAAGTGTTTAATTTTAAGATATTAAAATGTTCTATCTTTTAAATACTGTCTCCGCTTTTTATAAATATTTAAAAATATTTTAATTTTAAATTTGTAAATATTAAAACACTCTAAAACGTTTAAAACTGAAATCTTTAACAGCTTTAAACATTTTATTGTTTTTGAATCTAAACACCATTTATAAAATAGAAACAAAAATAAAACATTTTAATATATTAAAATAAAATGCTTTTTTAATGTAATTTAATGAGAAAAATTTTAATTTGCAAATTAGAGAAGTAAACAAATGCTAAAAGAATTAAAGATGTCAGTATTTGAAGAAGATTTAGTCAACATTTATTAAAATTAATGTAGAAAATTGAGGACGTAATGATAATTTTTAATACATTACCGAGACTGTAGCTACTAAAATTTTAAAAATTTTAGAAAAACCATTGACGTATGTGAATCTTATAAGTGTTTAACGTGACCAAGTTATCTTTGAAATGAGCAACTTATCGATATTCAGTTAAAGTCTCATCATCTTAAGTGCATGGCATTTCGTTGAATTTTATCTATAGGGTGCGGATTGAATTTTTATTTTACGATTCGCGATCTATATAGCCTTCTCTGCCTTCCTCTTTAATTCCTGACTATGGGCGGCGATAACATCGGGCGCAAGCCAGTTCAGCGTCTGTCAAGGATTGGAAATCCTTCGTCCCGACGAGCTCCGATTCCTACGAGACCGATATAACCACATGGCGTGACTTAAATGTGGAAGAAAATACGCCATGCTCGCACATGCTGAGGTAGGCGGATCGTTGTTCTCCGTGTGGATTCTTCCGCCGCCGTTTCTCGGTCAATCCCTGTTTATCGGACGCGCGCGACCGAAAAAGACTCATGTATCTCAAATGTCAAATAGGGATTTCGGATGACAATGACATTCGGTATACAAAGGCTTCTCTAGATTCACTTACGAGTATCCCGGGCGGATTTATCTCAAAAATGCACGAGGTGTATTTTAGGTATCAAGGAAATAACCGCACGGATAGAACGATTTCAAAAATACAGATCTGAAATTACATTAAACCATTAAAAAATTATATTGGACGTTTAAACTGGTTCTAGAATGTCAAAACTTTTTGCAGCAATATTATTATGCTTGAGCGGCCTACATAAAATCATTTTCTGCAGCTACAGTTAAATCTATATAGATAAATTTTTAGATAGAAATAAAATTATTGTTTCCGAGCATTATTTACCGAAATCCTAAAGAAATCACGTGCAAAGGAGAAAGTAGAAAACAGGATGAAGAGTTCGAATATAGGTATCTGACTCAATTGCCAAGAATGGTAATAACTTGATCCTGCAAAAGCATCCTGCGGCTAGAATAGAATTTTTAAACAACAACAATACCGATTAGTAATAATTTGTCTTTATCGTTCTCCTGTTCAAGAACAAGCATGATGTATTGAGAATTCGTGCGTAACCACTTCCGCTGGGTGATCGATAGAACGACGTGGCCTACGATTTCTTGTCTCGAGTTTCCCGGCAAAGCTTCGAGAAGCAGTTTTAAGGGCTAACTTATGGCTAAAGTTCCTAGTTATAGCCAAAGTACCCTTCACCGCGCTAGTCTATCTGTCGGTCTCGATATAGTGTTTTCTCGATCGATTCTATCTACATTATTGACAGTTCGGCAACGATCTCAATGGCATCTAAAATATCAAAATATGTAAATACATAAAAATTTGTCAAATATAGAAGAATACATCCCGAGTTTATGAGGAGTTGATTCGTCACGATTTGTAATAGTCCGTTAATAAAATAATTCATACAAATTGAACAAGAAAGCCTACTACGGTCATAGCTAGATCTAAATGCTTTATTTTTTACTTGTGTGATTTTATATACCTATTTCCAATTCACCCGACTGCGCGCCGAATTGTTTTTCCGGTCATAACGCAGCTTTTGTAGCCTCAGTGGTCGAGGTGGTAAGACGCCTGTACCGGAGATTCGGATAGTCCCAGGTTCGAACCTGGCTGAGGTGATATTTTTCGCAATAAATTCTTTACAGATTTTCAGGGGGGAATGGGTTTAATATGTGGATGCAAATCAGCATCAATCGTTATTAAATTGATTTCAATTTAATTAATGTGATATTACTTATTCTTATTCGTCTTAAAGCTGTGTTATGACCGGAAAAACAATTCGGCACGCAGTCGGGTGAATTGGAAATAGGTATATAAAATCACACAAGTAAAAAATAAAGCACTTAGATCTAGCTATGACCGTAGAAGGCTTTGTTGTTCAATTGTATGTATTACATTAACGATCGAATATCTCCAATTTTAACATAATTCAAATATTCTTTTTCGCATAATTTTTTTTATGTAGATCTAAAGCACTGCTTTCAAACAAATTTAAAAAGCATTATGGAAGCCGAATGGATGTTAATGACGTAACATGTAAATACGCAATGTTCAAAGTTAATTGATAGCGATACGAGGGGATTATTATGTAACAATCAAATTTACCATGTTTTGCACAGATTTGTATAAGGGTAATTACAATTTGTAATTATTTCGAAGCTCGGATGACACTAGGTCAAATAGGCAAAAACGCTCGACGACTAATGGAATCCTGCTACGAACTGCATTGCAGTACATCTCGCTGGGACTCGTTGTATCGTATAATTGTTGTTTTAGAACAATAACATTTTGACATTTAATGGCATTTTTGGCATAATTGTTACGTGCAGAAATTATTTGCGATATCGTCGTAACGTGTTTCTGCGACGTGAGTAAATTCCGATCGATGCTATTAACATCTCCTGATATCGATAATAATTTATAGTCGGCCAATAAATTAATCCGGTATTAGCGTGCACACTATGAAGCAATCGTGGCGTATAAAGTACGACAAATTTAATTATCACAGCATATATTTTCGTAATCGCATTTGTTATCGCATAAAATCGAAATGGTTGTTAAACGGCATTCGGGCAAGTGTCGGGCTATATACGAAATTCAATTAAGTTTCCTCGTAACAGTTATTATTATGTAATTGAATCAACATATACTGCGACTGGCAAATAAAATTCAGGCGAGTGAAATTTTGAATGCGAGTGGAATTTTGGCGCTGTGTGGCCACACTATTTTCCAATGAGATTTCGCTGATGGTGTGAATTTTTTCCCCGAAAGATTGATATGCAAAATTGATATTAGTTATTGAATCACACAATAAAATTATCCGACAGCTTTTTTCTTTTTTTATTGGCATTTATTTATTTTTATCTCGAAAGGACATCGTTATTTTTAGTTACTCATGCTTATATTGACGCATAAATTCTATCGAGTGTTTGCATTTAGAAATATAAAAGCTGCTTGTTTTATGTGTTATTTCATTGTTACCGAATATGAATAATTTGAGAGTAATGCTAAAAATATATCCATAAATTTCCTTTCAATGCATATTTTTGCAAATTTATTATATATATTATTTAATGCAAAAGAGAAATACTACCTCGTTATAATAATTGTTTCACTAATGATATCCTCCGTATCTGAAATATAATTTTATATTTAATTATCGAAATTCCAGTGGTTTTAAATTAATTTTTATATATGAATTATTAATACAAATTCGCAACTACATTTTCAGAGATTATTCTTATTCAATTATAAACGGATTCTTTTTGTTTAATAGAAAAAGATTTACACAATGTGTTAAAAGAAAAATCATTGAATCATTAATACTTAAAATAATATAGATGTGCATGTAATTTATACAAATTACATAGCATTATAGAAAGTTAATAATAATATTACAACTGTGTTCGCGTCTACGTTCGTTGAAATGTACTCGAGTGTAGTTTGATAGTTGATGCCCGAGAAGATTAATTCCATGACGGGGGAACCGTGTATACTAGATGCTCTCCCAACGATTTGCGAACGACATTCGCGACCTGTCATATATTTAGCATTTCGCTATACAAATGAGTCGCATAATTAGATAAACCCAGCAGTATGTGGGCAGCATAGAAACTCACTAAATTACTCGAAATGGCCAAATACCTGGATGTATTACCCGACGATGTAGCGTTAGTAAAGGTCAGTCCGGTTACCGGATCGTGATATTTCACGAGAGATAATTAATGGTGACTTCAAGCTAATAGCAGAGTAACACGATCACGTACGTGGCAGAGTTACAACACGGATACGCATTACTAGATTTCGGACTACGGATTAAGGCAGCTGCTGATGATATGGCCGCGTGTACTTTCAGGCAAATCACCTCGCATGTACCGTTCAATAATCCTCGGTGTCAAAGTCATTTCACGTCCCCCACTTGATAAATTTTTTGGGAATTTTATTATAACTACAAGCTTTCCACACGACTAAAAGTTTTTTAACACAAATACATGCAATTTGTTCGTTTTGGCCTTTGACAAGATTGTCGATAATACTCGACAACTCGCTTTGCAAAATGAAGAAAAGGAATGACGATGATGAAGGAAGAGGCAATAACTTTATTCGGATCTTCGAAGAGAAAACGCACTATAATCGACCGGCTGTTTCGTATTCACGCCCATAATTCAGAGCTTATCACGAGAAAGTTGAAAAACAGATACCATTTTATATGTTAAGTGTCCGGGACGTGCTGCATCCCGGGATATGCATCTTCGGGATAAGCTTCTTTCCGTGTACCACGGAACATAACCCGGGGACATTGCCGCTCGGAACATTCCAGAAATGGTCGACATACCGCGTGCGATCTTTTTTTTCTCTTCACTTCTAAGACATTGCCGAAGAAGCTGACGTCGCCTTCGTAAAATCCTGACAATTTCTTAAAATATACCAATCTCTAGCTCGCTTTCTTCCCTTCAGTATCATATTGCGTGCAAAAGGAACGTTCTTCATTGCGCAAAAAATTCTTTTTAGACGCAGGCCTAAAAAGAACTTGGCAATCATGAATGCCCTCTTCTGCACGCATTATTTCGTTTTTCAAGAAAAACCAGTGATTCTGAGTTAAATAACAAATATTTCTAAGACTCTAAACACAAATTCCGCAATCTTCTCTCGATTATACATTTACGACATATTTTAAAGAAAATTTTTCTTTAATGCGAATATTTCATTTGTAAAGATTTAGATGCACAGTTGGTAGAAAGAACAGCCATATTTTAGGAGTACGAAAGTAGTAAAAATATAATATCTTGCGGAACGAATTTTGAAACGTAGTACACGTGACGCGAAGCTGCTGGGTCATTCGCGGAGTAACCACGTATCTGAAACTTTCACATTTCCGTCTGATTTATGCTCGAAATTACTTCTCCGTGGCCATCCGGTTTCCACTGACTTGTAGCTACGCCAAGGCGACCGCCAATCGCGTGAATAACTCCAGTTCACCCGGGTGTGAAATTAATTTTAATTGTTCGTTAATTAGTTCTTAGACGAACTATGCGTTGCATTCGGAAGCCCGCTGTGCCGCGATTCCGTCACCTCGTCGGCAAACCGAAACATTAATTTACCGTTACGCGTTCGTCTCCTTCCTTCAGTACACACGTAATGGCATTAAGTGTCTGCGAATCCACGTGACTGACAGAAACAAGGCGACATACGTGACAGCCTTCGCCTTGGTTGATTATGTAATACAATAATATAGAGAGATCTAATTAGTGCACTTGCGTATGTGCATGACGTAAGCTCCGGGTAAAGGGTATTACGAGTTAAGTAAATTTGGTTTAACAATTTGCTATCCCTTTTATAGCCCACCGTGTAACAGGTGTTCAGTCAACCTTTGCGTTACTTAAGAATATTTCATATAAAATAAAAAGAAAATTAGATGACGTTAACGTAGCGAAGAAAGATAATTTACGAACTTTAGATTAACACCAAGCGATTTAAATGCAATTGGCCATTATCCAGATTCAGAAAAGTTCTCACTCGCTCTCCTGAGGTGATTATGGACTCTCATTGCGTTTTAATAGTCTAAAAGCAAAGCATGTCAAAAGTTAAGACCAGTATATATGTGTGGGTGTGTCATCGTAGTCGATTATATAATCTAGTGCTGCTTTCTCTATCACAAGTTCTCTGTAGAAGTTTGTTGGTGCAATTCAGGTCAATCTCGACAGAGATACGTCGAGTCAAAAAGGAAGACGTTGAAGGAGGTCAAAACAAAATTCTACTCGGACAAATTTTATAGCGCAATCAATATACAGATTTTTTTTCACTACTATTATATTACATTTGAATAATTGGTTGAATAATTTATATCAAATTGACTTCTCCTCAATGATAAATAGCACGATTAATATCTCTAAGTTATAAATGAGTCAGATTATAACGGTTCATGCAAATGAAGCCGCAAGAAAAAAAATCATATTTCAGGATTATACATATGTTCATTGAAACGACGAAGGCGTAGGCAAATATAGCACGGATATGATTACATTATCAGAACAAATGTTTATTGCTGCTGATTAATTTTGTTGACCACCAACTAGCGATTACAATGCGGATTTGCGATTGGTGATGGAATGTGTGCGATGTAAGCAGGAGTATCGTCTTAATCAGACTATTGCCAATTGCACGTGATTTGACATGTGATCTTGGACTGTATTAAGTCACATGTAGATTTTCGCGCAAATTTTTGAAGAGTGTATCACATTCCAATATGAAATTAACATACAATAATGGTTAAAAAAAAATAACTCAATGATAAAAGAATCTAATCTTTTCTTTAAACTACTTTAAAGTGTCCTTATCTTTCATTCCATTAAAACATCAAGTAAGATCCCCAATTCTGCAAACTTTTCTTTCACGTTTGCGCGTTGTTTAATATAAATTCCAAGTATAAAATTGAGTTGAGAATTTCTTTCTGTAATTTCTTACAGCGTTTCGAGACGAAAATAAAGAAATATAGAAATAATTTGCACTTTGCTGAGCCAGTGATATCGCGAGTTTTCTTACACAAGTCGCCGGAATGAGATTTCCATCGTTTAAGTGTCAGTCGCTATAGCGACTATTTACGTACTGACTACAGAACGCTGTGCAAGCAATGATCCTCGTCCCTTCCTGTAGCCCCTGCATTTCTCTATTCCTAGTCTCTGTCCCCTCTGCCGTCGGTTTTCGCACACTGTTAACATTCGATTCGCCACTACCGGGAATTAAATATTCATGAGCTCTCTACACGCCTCTGCGCGAAACGCTGCACCATCCTCGAAACCCTCAAGAGATTTCGAAAGTTTTATTGCCTTGGCCCGGCCTGCGAAACACTTTCGAGCGTCACGCTCGAATCGGAATCCAGAGACGAATGCAACGGAGTCGCTGTTGAACTTTGCTGTTTTCCTCCGGAGAAACCGGAACTTTTGCGTTTTATTATGTATTCGGTGGCGCATCAGTATCTGCTCAGCTATCGCGTAATTGTCAGCGAACTCTTGCATCGCTTTCGGTCTCGTGTCAATCTCATCCGATCGAATCGCGTCGTTTCGCATCGAAGAAAATTCGTGCGGAAATTGACTTTTCTTTTTGTACCCCCGCGTAAGAAAATGACGTAATCTAACGAAACATACACGGAAATTACTAGTATAATATACGAGAGAAGATTTTCACAGTCTCTTGCGATGTGACTTTGCACGTGTAAGCCCCGTTGGATATTTCTGCAAGGAATTCCTTCCCGAGAGCACATTTCGAAGCGCGATGCTGCAAGTCGAACCCGGAAGCAGCGGGCTGCAAGACGCGTGGGGATTTTTGAACCTGCGTGGCTCATGGTTTTTTTATTTTAGTGCACTTTCTATAGTGCATTTACTCTTTCGCGGTTATTTCTTTCCATTCCTCGTAATTCCATCGGCGGCGTAACGAGTTGCTTCATCTCGACTCTAGAGATGCAATTTTCTATTTATATAACAACCTTCTTCCTCCCGCCTTAAAAGAACTTCCGATGAATTTTTCTCGCACGTAATATTCCGCAATCAAATTAAAGCATCGCCTTTTTCGCTCCAATATATATTAAACGCGAGTACGATATACATAGATATAAATACAATTACGCAAAAATCTTCATTTAAATACTTCGCAAAGACGTGAAATAAATTTTTGCTAGCGTAAATAGCGAGCCGTAAGAAAAATATATTCGCGGTGTTTAACGAAACCGCACCAATTAAATTCCACTCGATAAATTTATCACTGAACCGTAGAGCGTTTAACGTTTTTGCATTCGCAATCGCGCACCGACTAATTTCCATACCTCTGCTCGGCGCATCTCGTCGAAGCGCTTAAATCTCAATACGTAATGCGCATCGAATGACGGATCATCCGTCTCGCGGATCAAGCCGTCACCTTTCGATCTACGTATAAGCGATGAACGAGCGTTGAGACATTCGAGCCGAGAGTTATCAGCGTTTAAAGCCAGAATAAAACCATCAAGTCCACTAACATGCTCGCGCCTCTCTGTGATCGTAACGACCGGAAATCGCCGTGGTCGCGGCTCGATCGCGAAATTATATCGCAATCAGAATCCGACGGGGATTAATTTCGAGCCTTCACGCAGATCGGCCCGTCTAGGTGTATAGCTACCGAATATAAAAAAGAAAGGGAGATAAAGATGGGCGAGGCGCCAGCCGAGACTAGAAAGTGCGCGAGCACGCGCGGAGACGCCAGTATCGTGATGTATGTGTTTTAATTCCGCGGCCAAGCCGTCCTTTATTTATTGGCTTTCGTTGCAGGATATTGCGACAGACTTCGTCACAGCGTGGCCCCACTATCCCGTCGTCGCACACGCATTCTTTATTTCCTCTCTCTTTTTTTTTATCGCTTCTTCCCCATTGCGCGTCACGTCGCGTGTTGCACTCCCAGCGGCGCATTTATTTCCTCCCCTATCCGCTTCTCTTCCTCCGATCCTTTTACTCTCAATGCATCCGTAAATCTGTTTGCCAAAATTTGTCGCGCGTGCAATAAATTTAGACGATATGCGTACCAGGTTAATCGGCCGAATGCAATTGGGAACATTACGTGATTTCCCTTCTTCGCTTTTCCATTTAATGTATGTATCGGCCGAACCCGTGAACGGATTCGCAAACGGGCTCCTTTCCCACGTTACGGACGTGTTGAACAACGTGCGAATATAATTCCGCTTCAAATGGGCTCGTTTGTAATCTCTGGGTTTATGAAATGCACCGCGCACAAAATCGTACTAACGTACGTTGGAAACAATCAATAATTACATTATAGTTGCAGACTAATCAATAATTTGTACAAATCACTAGTTATTGTCTTAAATGAGAAAACGATATCAATATAAAAAGTTTCTTACATAATATTATTCGTAGATGGACAGCAAGATGAGATATATATATATTTCTTACATATATAGAGAGGAGAAAAATATTAAAATGGCAAAGACTAAAATTCGAATGTGACTATAACTAATGTATTATTATCAATAAATTACTGTCCTCTATTTACATAACTAATGACATGCATTTTATTTGTGTGAATAAACTTATTTTTATTTTAAGTTTTATTTAAAATCCCCTTTTTAATTAATAAAATAAAAAATAAATAAAAAATAATCTTGATTTTCGCTATTCTATCTCTGATCTGATCTTTTGATAAACACATATGTGTAAAGCTTATTCTTATTTTTTTATTATTTTTAAATTATATCGTATCTTGTTTCACATTTTCTGCAATGTTTATTGCACTACCCTTCATAAAAGCGCATATAATGTATATGTATGTGTCCGCAGTGTATTGAGCTCGGGTTCGTGGGTTCGCTAAGCCCAAATGACTGTGCGGATCAGTCATCCCTGCGGCAAAAATGCATATTTAAAAATTCATACCCCTGTCGCTTATCGACTGATAACGACTTTCAGCGGAATGTCGAGATAATTAATGGACATATCGCGGAAAATGTGGATTATAAGAGGCAACGAACTCATAGCACAGAATTATTAAACGTACTGTAAAATTCATCTTCGGTATAAAAGACAAGCGACAAGACAGAAAAGTTCATCGTAAAAGGAAACATCTCTCGGTGTCGTGCTTCTAATCACTGACCTTTTCATCCCATCCTCCTGTCCGTCCCCGAATAATTACACGTCCGTGAGCGGAACGGCTAATGTTTGAAATTTTGCAATAGCTTTGAACAGAAATTAATTCGTAACGAAAAAAAGAAAAATAAATTATATTTTATAATAAAATTAACTTATACGTTAATTATAATTTAATTATAATTAATTTATTCAACTTATATTCAATTAATATTCTTAATGCATTTTCAGAATCTTGATAATGTATCTTGGCATTTCTCCGACGATATATCTCCGTGATATATAATATTTCAAGACAAGATAGAGAGGTATACTTGAGAAAAGTCGAATACACCGTGCATGCTAATTCGTGATCTAATTAAAGTTTCAGCACTCTTGGAGGCGCAGAGGGCAATAACGGCTGGCAGTGTTTACGCGACCATGGCTGCCATAAAAGTTTTAGCTTTATGGATTAGCATAATAATATTCGTGCAGAATTGTGAAGGACAGGAAAGACAGGGGAGAGGGGCTCGAGTGGGCCAAGGGTACCGCGCAGTAATTCGTTTAACCACTTATATTTAAGTGCCCTCCGATGCATAATCCAATGAATTCTATTAGACCGGGGTGCGGCGTCATGAGAAAAGGGCTGGCGATACCACGGGAAGGGCGACTACCACCACGCTGTTGCAGGAAAGCGTAGCTCTTATTTCACGCATTCATAGCGACACAGTTGATGCGCGACGCAGTTTCGTTTAATTACAACGATGATGGCGCGCGTTCTCGCGAGGCAGCCGTTATTAATCTTCGAAATAACAAGGTTCGCCTTTGAACAATATGGTAATTCGGTTCGCGAGTTTATTAGGTGCATATCGCGTGATGAAACGTGAATTCAAAAATAACATGAATGATAAAAAAAAAACAAGTGGAACAAAGATAATAACAGCATGCATGATCGATTCGTGAGTTATCAGCATTTCGAGATATTATACGAGAGTTATTTAATAAAATCCATGCTCAACAATAATCTTTGTCACGAAACTCATTCAGTCGCGCATAATTTAATCTCTATCGCGCGTCAGAATAATATAGAAAATACACGATTCGCATATATTTGCATAATACGCGCGTACATGACAAAATATTGGCACCAAGGGACAAGTGTGTGTCGCGAAATGCCGATACGATCATAATTAGATTTGTTCAAATAATTAAATATAGATCTTTGGGTGTAAGAGACCACGAGAAAATATGACTGCTACCCGGCCACCCATTTGCGATAGTGGAAATAAGTAAATCGGTCGAGATTAAAATATGGAATATTTGATGGAGAACGTCCATTTTTCGTTTCGCCCGCTAGTGACGGCGCTCTTTCGGTTTAATAGTTCCGTAATGTAATTCCATTATGATTTTCCACACTCCCGATTGCATCAGAATTTCATTTCGTGCCCTACCCTCCCGGCGCTGTCGATTCGAGTCCATCCAGAAATGGCTGTCCGTGGTTGTTTAATGGGTTCGCCATGAAAAAAAAAAAATAAAAAAAAACACAAAAATTCACTTGAATGCTTGAATCCAGTTTGTCCGAGAGTCGACATTTCGGCGTGATTGTTGCATTCGTGACACTTTCCACATTTCACGCAAACGCTCGTGGAAATTTAACTCTGGAGCTATCCCATCGTAGTTGCCGTCCTAAAATTTTAAATCTAAAGAGAACGAAATAAATCGATGTCGGAGCCACTTCGGAGCTCAGTTGCAAAAAGTTCAATCACGTCGCACGATTGTCGTGAGGTTTTGGTTTTTTCCTTTAATCTTCGCGCGATAGGAATTTGTATCCTCGCATATAGTGAAGAGCTGTTAATTCCGGTAGTATGCTCCGTGAGATAGGTATAATAGCAGATTGAAACCACTTCTAAGGCGACTCGAGACCGTGGTGCAGCCTGTACACACACCTATCGTACATATGTATATATATTGTACATACATACACACGCACATACACATATATGTACGTATGTGTGTCTATATACATGGTGACCGCATAAATCACGTTCATACATGAGATGAAGCTCTGCACTACGACTGACCACCCCGTTTTCTGATTTACGATCCCGAACTTCGTCCCCAGCCTCTTATCTTGGTTATTTTCGGGTGGGAAAAAGTCCGGACCTGTATAACACTCTAAAGTGCGGATAGGATCGGGAGAAAAATCTTACGGTGATCAATGTTCTAATAGCAATCCGTCGTCCGTAAGGAATTTCGTCGTACGGGAAATCAGGTAATAACTCCTCGATTTATGTCTTCATGCGGCTTTTTCCCACGAGTTCTCGCACGTCAGCCGCGGCTCACTTATTTACGAGCTGCAGTATATCGCTTATTCTTATCGAAGGTAGGGGCAGTAGCGACAGTGGTGACAAATCGTGGCGCCGGAATAACAATGTCCTATCTAATATTTCTGTAAGACTTGAGATATCGACAAATTCGCATTCGCGTGTAGACAAAACTTTGTCAGTCGGAATGCCGCGAAATAAGAGAGCTGGAAAATATTTCAAATATCGAGATTAGGATGTCTCTCTTGACAGCAGTGGTGTACAGTAACTGTCTCAACTGCCGCTTTAAGCATATAGCTGAAGTATTTTTATTTTGTAGTTTTTAAATATAATATATAATAAACTTTTTTTTTCATCATTATTCAGGTAAAAGCTTTAATAAATACAAAATAAAAGCAACGAATAATTGATTAGAAATAACAGTGAAAAAAATAAACATGTAAAATATGGACCTATTATTGCCAGTACGATTATGTATTGCCGTTTGTATCTAATTAAAAAATCTAAAGCTAATTAAGTATATTGCTTCTCAAATTAATGTCACGCATTATAGAAATATATAACGCAGTCATGTTTTTTATTTTAATGCTGCAACTGATAAAGTCCTAAATTTTGCCTCCCTCCTCCTTTTGATTACTACCATATATATCTAATATTGCCTTCCTCGTGTACTCAATGCAACCCCGCATTTATTTATGTTTATATGATAATTTTAATATCAAAACACTTTTAATACATAACGCTATATTTTTTATTATAATATTACAATTAACAAAAACAGCGGTAGTAATTGAGACACTAGCAATAACTGGGACAGTTACCCTATTGTTAAATATAAGATCGTGCGTTTACGAAGCTTTTAGCGCTAGAAAACATTTCGTCACACTGTCACTTACGGTATATTAAATACTTTCTGCGTTGGTATTCACTTAATTAATACTTTTTATTTTAAATAGATATTACCCCGGCGTGCCTGGCCTAAGTTGACGTTATGACGAAGTAATATGACGTTACAGCTCGCGAGAGCTATGCACGGTATGAAAGATCGCGTCTGTTTGATGTCACAGGCATTGTATCAAGCTAATGCACGCGAGGCACGATACGTGTCATGCCGATGAATAACAAGATTAATGAAAATCTTAATCATAGGAACTTTGGAGTTGGGAATACAACGGCGCTCATGGCGCGAGTCTTTATTAAATATAGCCGCGTAACGTTGTATTGCCGAGATGGAGCTGTAAATTCAACCGGGATGGTTAATACCCATACTGTGCCACGGTTACGTTTTCAGCATTGATACAAATCGCAAGCGAGCCACAAGAGTTGCAAATTGTATAGATAATAGACACGAAGATAATAGAATAAACGAAATATTTTATGCATCGTTATTTCTGTGAGCTTCATTCTTCCCATAGGATATAGCGGAATATATTGAGAAATATTGTAAAAGAATCGCAAACAAGGGAAATATAAACAGAATGGAATAACACATGGTAAAAAGAAAAAAAAACGAATGTAAATGGTTTTCACATTTTCGTAATGATTATATAGGGGCCAATTCAATTATTCCATTATATTTTTTATCATCACGGAAGAATTTTTACTAAGCTATCATTCCTAATTTCAACGCAGCCGATCAATCACTTCATTTGCGTATTGCAACTCCCTCTCGATTACATCCCCATTCAGCAGCAGATATGCGGAAACTGCGACAATACCTTAACTGCCGACGCCATGCGGCACACTCGGATAATAAGACTAATGAAAATCTTAATCACCGAAACGTGGAATCCAACCGGGTATGCGAAACGGTCGCGCACCCTCGCGCTCGATCGCACGCGACCTCATGTTCTCTCTCCCTTTGCCACGCAGCACTCTTCCGGGAGAGGGAGGGAGGAAGGGAGGAGAGGAGGAGAGATCCCGGTTCCAGCAGCCATTATCCTAGTATCGCGCGATTACGCGCCGCTTCCACGCGGAACGTTTTCCAGGACGACACCCGCAGCGTACGGGTGGCGGCTGCGGCGGCTTCGGTAACGGTGACGGAACTCGCTCCAATTTGGCCACCGTCGGTCCTCTTCCTCTCCGAGAAATAACGCGCTCGGGGTTCCCGTCCTCCTCCCGCACGGTAATACTCTGGACAGGGCGGAATCGCGCTTGTCAGTCTGGTTACCGCGAATAATGGATGCGACGGTAACTCACGTTAATGAAGCGTGCCATTTACGTCTCCTCCGTCTGCGTCACCTCGCCTCCTCTGCACGTATTTCGATCTGTTCCTCGGATGACACCTCACCCTCGTACATTCTCGTCGCTCGGCATCAGCCGTTCCGAGGGAACGTCTTTGGGGGTGCCTCCCGTGTTCAATTTCATCAGCCGGCTCGCGAGCTACTTCTCTCTCTTCCTTCCTTCCTTCCTTCCTTCATTGGCGTCAACAACAGCGGTCGCCAGTCTAGGTATGGATTCGATTGGCGAGGAAGCCTATTCAGAGAGCGATCCGCAGTTACACCCATTCGTGATGCTCGAACGAGACTGAGGCGAGCCTGTGCAGACGCTGACAGGGTTTGACGAGAGGCTGGCGCGCACTCTAAGGGATCACAGACGCCCGATGATCCTTGAATGCCGGTCCACAAATTCGGGGCTGGTACGAGGATGTCCGTCGACTGATTGATAGCACGCTGGTGGGTACCGCAGCGATGTTCGCGTCGAGAAACGGGAAGAGGAAACGTTCGAGAGCGGTCTGTCGATCGACCACCGATAGGTTGAAAGATGCTTATACTGGGAGGTAATATTGTATCTCAGAGCATTTCGAAAGAAACGTATTTCACTGAAAAAATATTTTCCACTTTGGAATCAGTGAAATCTTACTGATTTCACTGCTGTATTTATAACTATATCAATCAGTGATATTATATGCCTTGTCTTTCGATGATGCAGTGAAAGTCTCTTTTTAATCGAAATCACTAAAAAACAGTGAACAGTCATCTGATGATCACAGTTATAAGTGTATCACTGCAAATCAGTGATCAATATATACTGATTCCAATTTTAAAATAGTCAGATTTTTACATCACGTATGTTGCGCCTATTTTCAAGTATATGACGCAATTCAAAATTAAATTAAATGAAATTTTCTGATTCCAAGCGATGTCAATATTGCGTAATTTTTTTTTTCAACTGAATTCAACATTTTTCCTAAGAAATCCAATAGTACAGCATTCGGGAAAATTCTCGATTCTGTGTTAACACGTAAAATACCGCCCGAATATGTAGCGTGGTCTTCGAAAACCCGGCAGCAAGGAATGGGAGGGCGCGTAACGCGGGATGACCTCTTTAGTTCCCGAAAAGCCCCGGAAAGAATGGAAGGTAAGGCCACACGGCAGCCCTTCTCCGTTTCCTTTACCTCGACCACGTCGACGAAGCGAGAAAACTTGCAGACTCGTTGGGTACTAATGGCGTCTCGGGTGTCGAAGTTTGATTCGAAGGAGGCAGTCCCTGGGGCGCAGGACACGACGCGACTGCGAAAATTCTTTCGGACTGATAGCCGCGGAGAACTTCAGCTCGGACCAGCGCGGACCGTTCGTACCCCACACGTAGCCGAGGCAGCCTCAACTTTTCGCGATTTATTTCGTTGCGATTGATGCTCTCGCCTAGAAAAGGAAAAACCTACGCCGCTTGGAATTATTGGCGGTAGATTCACGTCGCGATCCTCGATCAAGAGGAAAGAGCTTTCTTCGTTCGACCGACGCGAACTCGACCGGTTCACTGCTCGCCGTTATTCAAGAATTTTGAGAACTCGTCGGTGAAATTCAGCAGCGAATAGCCTATCGCATCACAAGTGTGCCAAATTTTAAGTAACTTTATTCGTGGATGTGCGCTTTATTTTCAGCTTTTGTTTTTAAATAAAGATACTGATTAACGTGTACTTTTAACTTCGACGTTTCTGTATTCAGTTTCCTCACGATGTAAATGTAACTGCAATTATAAAATATATCTCGATCAGCGAATTTCAGTTTCTCTCGCGAAACGACGACGATGCTTAAAAGCTGAAAATTATTGAGATCCTACCTTGTCGTGTTTAATTTACTTAGGCAATAAATAAACCTAGCTCTTAAACACGCGCCATTTCGGATATAATTGCTTGTCTGAATGTATAGAAGCAGTTTTGCGAAATTATTCGTGTCATTTGCTCGACCCGTAACAAATGGTGGTTGAGAAGGAATTTCCGTGGGCCGATGAACGACTTGGTAGATAGTACGGCGAATGCGACCCAATATCTACTTCGATTACCAACTATTTGCAGAAACCCGCCGTCAGCGTGTCGGCGCCGCTCCTGGGGAATACTAATCAAGTTTTCCGACGGTTCGTAATAGGGGAGAAATTAATTCCAACTCCAATTAATATCCGCGGAACACTGTATGCCTAACAATTTCTAGATCCCCCGATACGACTATGTATCTGTTGTTTGGACGACAATAATATCGTATCAGCGTTCATTATTCGCACCTCCCATCGCACTCCACGATCATATTTATTAGATGTTCCCTGATTAACATTCGAGGATAACGAGTACAGCTTTTATTTATCACATTAATCTCCTGGTTGCCAATAAAATTAATGTTCTATTGCTTTGGTTCGTTTCAATCCACTGATCGAAAATCGAGTCCGTGATTAATAGTTTCTCCAGTAGATTGTTTGAAACGTCATGATCCAATAATTAATGCCAATAATCCATTAGAAATAGCGAGCAATTCGACATTACCATGAGCAATCGAATGCGTACGTATCCTTTGATTAATACCACAGCCAGGTAACAACGACAGTGGATAATAACGGAAATATTGAATTATTTCATCCATTTTTTTTTTAAATAACGCGATGTTGAAAACGATGCTCATGCCGTGGTGATTTAACAAGACTATAAAAGATGACCAATGCAATTGAAATTCATGTAAATTTATGGACGCGATATTTGCATAATTGGTTCACATGACGTAACTATTGAAAATTTTATAAAAATTGAACATACTGATTTTGCACAAATTGCGCTAACGGTTGTGCTTCAACTATGCATTCGAGACAGTTTACATCGAGCTTTTGTAAATGCATTGCAATTACGATATGCTGCGGACTATATTAATGCTATAACGTTAGCAGTGGAGGAGTAATTTCCGATAATTAAAATCGCCGATTCTATTTGCTGGTCGTATTATTAACGATTCATTCAGTTTCTAATAATTCAACTCGAAGTCGTCTTTAATCGAATATTCAGCGTCCATCTAAATCGGTTTTAAACTGGTACAATAATTTTACTCAAGTTCGAATTATATTAATACAAGAGATTGCACTCAGTGGCTATATATAAACAGATATTATTGAGTAAATTGATATTAATATAAAATTTCATCACAGCTGCCGCATATATCAATATCTTCAGCGTAAACATCTTAATCGTAAATGTAATTCGGGAGCTAGAGATAGAGATATACAGACAAAGAGAGAGAGAGAGAGCAATTGCCGTTAGTTAAGCATGTGTGACAGGCTATAAGGTACAGCAATACTCATGATCGCAGCATGGTCTCTAAACGCGGTTAGGCCGGCGAATACATTTGTCCGGCTGATTGGCAGGTTGTAATTGAGGCTGAGGCCAATGAGCACACGTGGTCGGTATTGCAAACCTGGCCCGTCGTATATGCGCGTCTATTGCACTTACAGGTGAGCGTTTCACATGCGCGTGGGCTAATAAAGCCTTGCAGCAGTCGAGCTTAATCCTTTTTGCGCGCACAGCTCGCAACGTGCTCGGCATTAAGAGCTCGTCGTACCACGTATGCGAAAACTTCGTTACGTAATCGCAATGTCAAACGCGTAAACCTGTGACCTTTTTTTAAGTGAACGTCGCATTGCCATTGCTCGATATTGCGGAACGCGCCGCGCTTTTAAAAATCCAACCGTGCCCGAGAAATTCCCAAAAAATGGAGGTGGTAGAATGTCGAGAATGTCGAGCACGCACGTGTCATTGTATCAGAACTTCTATGGGAAATGAATAAGAGATATATACGTGGATACATTGAAAAAGAAAAATAGTATCAATAAATAGTATCGTAATTTTTCACAGTAATAAATAAACAATGGATAAATCGTTAAATAAAATTACTAATAACACTGGTCGACAAAAATTCAATATTTTTTTGGCCTTAAAGTAAACAAAATTGTTTCTGATAGATTTTGATGCACTGATTATGAATCTGGCCGCGAAAATGTCGTGTCACGTCAAGTTTTTGAGATATTTTAACTTAAAGGTACAAAAAATGAGGTTTTTGGCCATTTTCAACGACTTATAAAATGTCTAACAATTTCTTTTCAGCATCTAGCCGGATGTCACATTAAAGTGTTATTCTTACCTTTTCCAACGCATATTCAATTGCTATGATCCGACTTTTTTTCGCTGAAATAGAACAAAATGAATTTTTTTGTTTTTTAATCTTTTGTGTCACATTTATTGTATCGAACCGATTGTTTTGAAAATTTGTATCCGAAGGTTTTCCTGGTCGCTGATTACGAATTTGAAGAAAATTTTCAAAACAATCGGTTACAAAAACATACAAAAAACCCTGACACAAAAGGTTAACAAACAAAATAATTCAATTTGCTCTATTTCAGCGAAATAAAGTCGGATCATAGCAATCGAATATGCGTTGGAAAGGGTAAGAATAACACTTTAATGTGACATCCGGCTGGATGCTGAAACAAAATTGTTAGACATTTTATAAGTCGTTGAAAATGGCCAAATTTTTCGCACCTTTAAGTTAGAATATTTCAAAAACTTGACGTGATACGACATTTTTGCGGCCAGATTCGTAATCAGCGCATCAAAATCTATCAGAAACAACTTCGTTTACTTTAAAGCTAAAATGGTGTCGACCAGTGTAATTCTCAGAGTATTTTAAATAATTTCTAAGGTGGCATTGAAACGCGGTATTCAATGTTAGACGCACGTTGAAGATATCATTCACCTATCATTACAGGTAGATGCCGTTGGTCATCCTGTACACAGGTAGTCTGGCTTTTCTCTTTAGAGCCTGGAGGCGACGGAACGAAGGGAGAGTTCGGAGAATGTCTTCCCTGTCTTTCCATGTGTCCCCCACACGACCGGCTCATTTATCAAGCCGGCTTCCATTAATTCCCGACAAAATAGAACGGCGACGCAACACCTCATAGAAGTCATGAACGTCCGTACGAGGCGAGGATAAAGAATTCCACACGCGGACGTGCGAGCACCGATGCTCGCGGGAGTTCGCGCGCATACATACTCGTATATGCGAATATTCGCGATATGCCGGATGCTTGCAACGTGATTTCCATCGGAAGATTCGGCTCGCCTTTGTTGGACGCATTAATCGTGTTTTATCGAGCTGACGCGATTTTACTCTCGAGCATCGTGACGTTCGTGCGAAAGCGGGCCGACAACCGCATTTTGACGCTTTGAACATTCTCTGAAAATGCAGCACCGTTCCACAGGCACTACAATTAATATTCAAGCGAAAATACTTTACTTAATATTATGACTCATCGCATGATATTACGCTTTGTAATAAAGGATGAATTATAACGTATAAACGAGAGCGTACCTGAGAGTGGTTTTCATGCGTCGTTGAAAATAATTATATAAAATGTACGTTTATGATAACCAACTGGTAAAAGAATTATCGCGATGATAAATATTTTTCTTGCAGGTAATTCCGCAACACGCAAACATTGATAGCTTTAATATGCTACTCAATAAAATTAAAGAGTTACTTTGAGTGAGCAGCGATGAAAAATGATGAAAAACAAATGTAACTTTTTGCGAAAAAATAATGCAAGCCGATTTTTAAGTAACCAGTTTAAAATCTAAAGATTATGCTTTCAAATTCCGTCGAGCTTTTTCCTAGGACCTAGATGATGCTCCTGTTTCCAAGCGGCATCATTTCCAAGTCGATCGTTTGATTTGATCAATATATTATATTTTCAGTTTAAAATAACTCGACGAAAAAAATCATAATTTAATTTCTGTAAGAGCGAGACTTTAAACTTTCAAAGAGTTTTCAGCAAAATTGGAATTTTTTTTACTCTGTGCGTGAAATTAAAGTGTTTTTGTCAATGTTGCACGATTGACTTGGAAATGATGCTACTTGAGGCACAAGCATCGCCCAGAAAAAGTCTCAGGGGGATTTAAAAGCTGACTTTACGCTTTGAAATACTTTTTTGAAATATGGCTGTCTGACTATTGCATTTTCCGCAAATTACATGAATTTGCGGAAAATACTTTTTCGTTTTTAAAGCCGACTCAAAATAATTCTCTAATTTTATTGAGGAGTGTTCACATTTATAGTCTTTGGTTGTAATATCGTTCACAAAACTGTCTTTTAATTCTTTTTTCTTTAATCATCTTTTTACGGTCAATAATACATGAAAGATTTATTATAATAATTAAACTAAAACTTTGAAATAAAAAAATATACAATATTAATCGAAATTTTCACGAAATCGTTTCTGTAAATCTTTTATTACTTATAACTGGAATTCGTACGAAATCGTTTATATAAATTTTTTATTACTTATAATCTTACACTTCGCATTACCATCCCATAACTGATATATTTCTTTTGCTTATTTTTCCTTATACATTATGTCATAAAGTGTATATTTTTCAAATATTAATTATGGGGCTAAAGGCTGTTTCTCATGATTAAAGTTAGAAAAGTTTAAGCCGATTTCCATTATGTGAAACAGTGTAAAATATTTATCAAAATAGCGAGGATACGCTGATTGTCCCGGAACCATCAGCTCAGCGACATTGTTAAGCGGCCTTAAAAGGACGCGAGCGTGATGCTGGTACATAACGCCGAGGTCTTGTTCGTAAAACGATAAGTGCGACGCGAATGCATGGCCAAGGATTGTTCGACGAGCGATAACTTTTCCCGATAATGGCTTCGATCGTCGTCGTCGTCGTTCTACTTCTACCCTACCGTTCAATCGCGGCGATGCGCTTGGGTGGCAGTCTGCGGATATTCGATCACGCTAATGCCCGACTACCGCGAGTTTCCCTCACTTAGGGAAGAGAAGTAAATAAGATCGCGGCGCAAGACGAGACGGGGCGAGATGCGCAATGGGAACGCGTCTAGCAATTGACTTCCAAATTAGACGACGCTTCACAACACTCATCGATATTCGAAAGCAATTAAACTTTCCGCGGATTCTACTTTTTTATTTAACCGTTCGCCCTTATCCCTTGCCGTCCATCCCTCTAGTCATGCCTCAAGTTCCTCTCTCCTTCCGCTAGAGTCGCAAGAATGTCAGCCATCCTTTAAGAGGAAGATCTCGTTTAAGCCTGGGTCCCTCCCCCCTTTAAGTACTTAATTCTAGCCACTTTCACACGAAAGTAGACGAGCGCAGCCGATAAGCCGGGTCTCGCGCGTAATCGCTTCATTCTCTATCACGAATTTTTTGAGCCAGAAGGGCCTGCGAAATATCCGTATGCGTACGCTTACGTTAATGCCAACCTAAATAGCTTTTATGAATTTCAAGTGCCCTCTTACATAAAGCTGAACTCTAATAACATTAGATCCTGTATTAATTCTCATCAGGTAATTCGATAGTTTTACTACCATCATCATCACTGTTATACATTGCTGTGTTATTAGTATCGAAAATTTCTCAAGTGCTTCTTTATTTATTATAATACAGAAAATTGTATCTATGTGAGAGATTATAGGTAAAAAATAAATTCTGGATATAACACTTAACTTATATGACAGTGAGAGTAAACAGCAAGTGGCAAGCACATCGAAGATATACGATAACAATAAGGAACGTTCAGCTTCATTAAGCGGTCGGGTAGGTAAACGAGAAGTTAATTAACGTTGTATTATCTAGCGAAGTTTAGGAAACTCGCGGTTCCCCCTCCACCTCTCTCTTTCTCTCTCCAGCATCTAACATAAAGTAAAGTCTGCAAACTTCCACGCGGATAGCTGCGGGAAGAAATTACAAGTGGCAGTAAGCGAGACAGGTATCGGTGTTCATTGCTGATGATTGTACTGTTAATCAATCCGGCGCAGCTAGTCGATCTTATCCGGTAACTACGGCGTACTGTCACGTAACCGCAGCACCGTGAAAGACAGAGACAGAGAGAGAGAGAGAGAGAGAGAGAGAGAGAATGGGTGAACGCCATCCGATATGCTCAAGAAACGAGTTTGTACCGAGAACACGTTATACGCGACTACAGCCGTGGAACGGCATCTTCTGGATAATTGTGTACATACAATATCCCGGAACTCGTACGCTTTCTCTTGATCAGAGATACCGAGGATAAAATTAAGAGAAATCTGTTGTTCCGACGATACAGCGTCGATAAGTATCGTATAAGTGAGAAAAAAAATTATGTGGCAAATCAATTTTCTGCTGAAATAAAGATTATATAATATAAACAATATAGTTAATTTTAAATAATTTTAAATATACTACAATTAAGTTTTAAATTGAGTTAATATGCACAAGATACACATGTGCGCATATATTGAAGTACCTCTCTCTATTGCACTTTGTTTGTTCATTCCTGTAATATTCCATACTATGTTCTTTACGGTCCAATTATTTGTATGCTTAAAACTTTCGGCATAAATGCTTGAACGTTAGAGTGAATGTGTTTACTTGCGTTTTCTTTCTCGTTGTTTTAAAAGACGACGGGCCATAAGAGAATGTTGGCTAAGTACATGGCATTCTCTAAAATGGATTAAATTCAAGCAGAAAATGGTAATTTTTAAGTAAGTTTTTTGACAAATTCTGTATATATCAGTGAAACATATTGTGTAGTTATATAATGTGGCATATGCGGATGAATCTCATTTCCGTAATGAAAATTTCTTCTAACTTTCTATTTCTAAGTTTCTACAAGGTTCGCACGAAAACTATATTAAATTTCTCAACACGCTTGTACAAAAGTCTGGAAAAGTTGCCAAGAGCGGAATAACGCAAAAATCTTTTTAAAATAACCATATACTCTGAAAATTATTTATAACAAAAAGGTACAATCTAGTTAAATGTACGGAATATAAAACGTAAAATCTGAAAAATATTCAGATTTTTACACCACAAGTTAATTTTTTTATATTTTTGTGCAACGTTCACATTTGACATTTCCTAAATTAAAATAGCTGCTACAAAAGTAAATATTAAAAAATAATGCTGCGTCTCACGCAACTTGATATTTAATTACGATATTCGCTTTTCCATATTTATTGCAAATTTTATAGCACACAGTTGTTTTAGTTTTTCACGAATTTATTCCGACGGAGGGATGCAGGTCGAGAGAAAGGATTCGGATACAGCCGAGTCAAGAGCTTCAAAAGCTGGTATAAAAAAAAACGAGTTTCTATTATCCGAGATATACAAAATCCTTCGGAATAATTCCGGTAAAACGCGAATACGTAATCTCAAGCATGTGCGCGACAAACGCTTCTCCATTATGGTTTATCGTTTCGTGGATCGAAACGGTACAGCACAATTTTCCGATTGATCGATACCGCGACGAGTTCAAATCGCGAGCGTATATTTTTCTACTTCTGCAGCGCCGCAGAGAAATGTTGACTCGCGCTTGTTTTGAGTTACATTTCTCCCGCATCTTCTTGCGTGTAGTCTCAATCAAGTAAAGTTTTGATATTGTTTAAACGAAAAAAAATTATTAGGCTAATGACGATTTAAGGTTTCGTGCATATTATTCTGCATATTATTTCTTCTTTATGTTCTTATTATTAATTGATTTCCGCACATTCGAGATACACGTATAAAATAGTCAATTTATCGCAACAAACATTCTGACATTTTTTTCCATCTTGATAAGGAGTTTATACGATGAATAATACTGATTAGAATTATTGAATCAATAATACTGATAGTATGCACCGATATTTTTACAATCTTGCAGGATAAGTACTTTTGACAATATTTCAGTTCTATATACATTATCTAGTGTAGGGATCTTACACTTACAATAATATTGAATCAGTAATACTAACAGTACGCAATATTTTTACAACCTACGACTACTTATTTCTGCGGTTGTCATACATAATTATGAAACTAGAAGTATACGAATTAAATATTTATAAGATCGAATTGAATCTTTGATGTTCGAAATCGAATTGAATCAAAATTCTATCCAATTTTCTCGGATTTACATTACATATTAATTTAAATGTAATATAAAAAATGTATTTTGACGTTGCAAATCCTCTTTGACAGACGAGAAAATTAATCGCAAAAATTTTAGAAAATAGAAAATGATTAAAAAAATGATGTGCTAAATAAAATATTTATAATAGATTTTAAACAATAAATGTGAGTATTATACTGAAAAATGAGCATTGAATATATGCACAAATTACTATGTTACTATTAAAGAGATAGTACTTTAGTAAACTTTATTAAAAAAATATAATATTATAGAACAATTTTAAATTTTGTTCTAAATTCTAAAATCATGATACAAACTGTGAAATGTTGAAATAAATTTACAGAAACAATTGTCTATCGTGTATACAAATTTTTTGAATGGTTTATAAGATTTAGAAACGGTAAAAAAGTTTTGGAAATGGACAAACAATCAGGCACGAGAATTGGTACGCACTCATACAAGATTGGTCGTGCAGGAGATGTAAATGAAGCAATCAAAATAAGCGATCGATTCGAATTTGAACTATTTGCACACCTCTAGAAACTATTGACAGAAATATTGACGCGTTCTCTTCACACAATTATTGTCACTGTCAATATCCCTGCCCCAGAGAGAGAGAGAGAGAGAGAGAGAGAGAGAGAGAGAGAGAGAGAGAGAGAGAGAGAGAGACTGATACTCGAGAATAAAAAAATTTGGATCACCGTCAATATTTTACATCCGTCAGTATTAATTACATACAATTAACAATATTATTAGTATTTATTGGTACCAAGAGAGACAGTATTATTGACTGTGCAAGGTCCTTGTAAGATATTCGTCAGAAATATTCTATTTTAAAAATATTGCATTTTTCAGTTTCCATCTATTCGTGTATCTACTCATGATCAATAAAGGAAGGAAGGATTTTTAAAAGAAATATATTACAGTCAATGTTTCTTTAAGCCCTTAAGATCCTCCGATTTCAATTAAATTCATCTTTACAGATCGTGTTTTCAATTTTAGCGTGCACACAGCGGCTTTCGTTACGGGTAGATGAAATCGCATCGCTCCATTATGGTTTATCATTTCAGTATACTAGTGGAATTGCAAGAGTACGATATTGGTCACGTGCTATATCGATCAATGGCACTCGCCATTGTTACACCAAACTGTACACGCTCGATTTTACGGTTTCTCCGAACGCTGAACACAGATATGATCCACTTGATTTTTTTCAATGGTGCTACCCGCCGGGTCCTATGTTCCGTTTGAAATACACATACGGAACTTCTAGTGAATTTTTGCGAGCATTGTTTGTACAAACGTACCTTTTACGGAACGATGACATATTAATCAAAGTCACGCCAGATATACGGCAACCTCCACATCACGATGTAATTCTAATAGCAGATCGGCGAATTGAATTTGCAAATCGATTTTGGTTTTAGCAAAATGAGTTGCCGGAGTTATTCATAAAATTCGCATTTATCTTTTTAATATAACGGAGAAGACCCGCTTTTTTCGCGAATTTCCAAAGTTTTTCCTTTAATTTTCATGCCCTGATAATAATCGGGGCTCAAACGGATCGCGATCGAGAAGCCAGCTCGTGATTCGCCAACTGCGGGTTCTGCAGTCAGCTTGGCCAAGGAATTAATAAGCACCATTCCGAAGCCTTCGAACCTTTTTGTTCGCCATTATCCAAGATAAACGATGGCCTCTCGACGCGATAGGGCACTCTGCGGATAGGGGGAGGCAAAACTTTCGAATCGCTCTTGCGTCGGATGAAATTCTGCGGAGGCGGACGCTTCTTGCTCGCTTGACGGGGCCGCGCGCGTATTTCGCCGTTTTCTCAGATCACCGAGCAAATGTTGACCCAGTTTCGCCGTTGGATTGGACGTTACTCTGTCTTTCGAAAGTGCTGACTGGAATACGCGATGAGCGAGAAGTTCGGAGCTGCGGCGCGCGGCCCCTCTTTCTTCCACGCGGATAGAAACTCTCGGGATCACCGGACCAGGTCCGAAATTCGACGAGAGATATCCGCTCGCGGCTGTTCGCGCGGGTTCTTATATTTACGGACGGCAAGCTTCATTGCGAGATATAAAGCTCAACAGCACGGCATTAATATTCTATTTTTACGGATCGCATAAAATTACTTGAATGTTGAAATGGTGAATAAATATACTTATCGTGTGCGAATAGTTTGAATTTAAATGGAATCAAGTCGAATCACAGTGGATTCGATTCGTTTTAAATCTGAAAGATTCCAATTTGATCACGCGAGTGATTGTTTCATTTATATCTTCCGCGTGATCAATCTTATATCAACGCGTACTAATTCCTGCATTTGATTGTTTGCCAATTTCTAAAACCGTTTCTAAATCTTACAAATTATTCAAAAATTTGTATACACGTTAAATAACCATTTTCTTAAATTTGTTTCAACGTTTCTTAGGTTTGTATTATGATTTTAGAATTAAGAAAAAATTTAAAATTGCTGCATTATATTTTCCTAATAAAACGTAATAAAGTATTATTACTTCGATAGTATCATTATATATAATTTGTATATAGTCAATCCTCATTTCAATCAGTAAACATACTCTCACACTCTTATTGATTAGTATGTATCTATTATAAATTTTTACTTCGCATATCATTTTTAGTTATTTTCTAAAATTCTTGCGATTTATTTTCTCATTTATTAAAACGAATTTGCAACTTTATTGAAAATACTTTATTACATTTACATTAGTATGGAATATAAATCCAGAGAAAATTTGATTTAATTCGATTTCGAGCATACTATCAAAGGTTTGATTCGATTCGATTTGACCTCAATGCTCGTATACCTTTAATTTATAATTAAGTTTTCATGTACATTTAAAGCAAATGCTATTAAAATATTTTTGTTTTTATTCATAAATAAAAACAGAAAAGAAAACTGAATTAACTTCTTTTGTTTATGTTTTGCAATCTCAATCTACTATATGAATTACGAAGTTACCTGATTTTCTGATTAACTTCATTTAGATGATTTCTATCAGCTCCCTTTATGTATGTTGTAAATATACTTCACGAAGTAAAGTCGATAGTACTCTTAAAGGGTTAAAATAGTCGCTCTCGAGAGAACCGGCTTTAAGTTGATTCACCCCCGTATCGCGAAGGTGCCTCTTATTACGCGTTGGTGTACGAAGTTTCTGTAAGCTCGCGCTAAGACACAGACGGGCGAGGTCGCCTTTAACGCGAAGTCACCCGGCCGAATAAAGCCGCGACTGAATGAGATATAACAGGGTACTTACCCTCGCTGGTGAGACGCTCACCAGTGATGGTAAACCGTAAGTCGACGGATGTTACCGGAGATGAATAACGCTCGCACAGTAGATATGGCTTAATATAACTTTTTTTCCGTGTACCCCGTTTTTTTACTCGCGTCTCCGCTTCTTCTCATTTCGTCTTTTCAGCGTCGCGAGCGCCGGGAGACGGATAGGCGGTGGTTTCTTTCTCGCAATTCGAGTAATTTGAACGCGCATCTGCGTGCCAGGTAATAGGATGCATCACGCTACCCGAGCACACCCAGACACTCCGAGCAGCGCAACGAGAGAAGGAAATGCCAATTCACCCGAGACACGTTCATTCGTGAGGAAGAAAAACTATACTTATTTCAAATCCGGCATGTGACATTTCTATTCTTTTTAGAATTAAAAAAATAGACTGAATTTGAGAGAGAATAACTGAATCTGAATGAAAAAGAAATACTGCATATCAGTAAAACGCAAATTAAAATATCATCAATAAAAATTTCATGCGGACCGTCGTCTTTAGGTGCGTTCCATTATTTACTCAGAGTATCGAAAATCTATATGTAACGTGAACTATAGATTTTCAGTACTTGCAGCGAATTTCGGAACGCAGCCTAGGTAGCAGAAAAAAAAACAAAATCTTTTCGCAAAAAGTAGACATTCAAGATGGAACTCACCAAATGTATATTACGTTTTATTTATATTTCTATTATCATATTCCGCGTGCCGCTAACAACGACCGTCACAACGCCATTGGCGCCAACGATCGAATCTACCGTCAAGTCCACTGTCACCGATTTGAGTACGACAGAGGATGGGGACAAGGTGGAGATGCCAAGTGTGCCGCTGACCGAGCAGGTTATGGACCACAACATACGGATGAGCGACGTGCCCGACGTGGACCCGGAGGCGACGAACGTGCCTGATTCTAGCTTGGACAGGAATCGAGTGATCCGGGACGTGGCGTATTTTATTCGCGCCCACAAATTCCACGACTACGATCGTCGGTACTACAAGAGCGCGGATGAGGCTAAGAGCAGACTGTACGAAGAGTTCCCGAAACCTGGTCTGAGATCTTTGCATTGGGAGGTGCGTAAGCACTGCGAGGCGAGTTTCATCGAGTGCCTCAAGTATCTCGAAAGAATCATTAGGCTTACGACCCTCAGGCGCGAGGACGACACCATCGCAGTCATGAGGGAGCAGAAGTGGAATCAGGTGAACAATACCGAGCAGATTATGGCTGCTCAAAGAGACTGCCAGATAGCCCAAAGGCGGGACAATTTCACCGCAGTTCCGTTTCAGGGTCCAATCGGCAAGTGCATCGATTCGTCACGAGTATACCTAATCACGTCGGAACATTAAGCTCGATTTGCACATGCTAACGGCTAAATCGTTTTCCGATCGAATAACCGAACTAAGCGATAAACTTGATTGTATCATTTACTCCCTCGAAATTAGATCCAGGTACTAATATATATAAGGTGTTCCGAAATTCGCGAATCAAAATACTATAACAAGCAAGTTGTTGAAAAATCAAGTCAAAAATAATTTTTTCTATATTTTTATTTCACACAGTTTTTGAGATATAAGGATAAAGGGATGGGATATTCTACTCTAGAGTGCGAAGAACTGATCTATATTTGAGAATTAAAAAAAATATTACATATATGAATATTAATTTTTGCACAAATATTTATCCATGTTTGAAGAATATAAATAAATTTTATTATATCTAGATATTTTTTTTGTTGTATAATTTTTAAAAATGTTGAAAAAAAAAACATATTTCGCTGAGTGACACGATTGCAGCAATTTTACTTATCTAAAATAAAAAAGTAAAAAAAAATTTAGTAATTATGAGTATGGTCGGTACTAGGGAATAAGAAAAATATTGCAAATTGTTAAAATAACACAGTTATAAAATAGGTCTCTTTTCCAAAAAATTTTTAACTTTATAACAGCTATAAAAAATCATTCAGATCATAAACAAACATGTATTTTAGATGTAAAATTGGAAATCGATCGGTTCAATAATTTCTGAGATATGTCAACCGATTAAAAAAAACATCGTTTCGATTAAAACGCGTTTAAATATAGATTTAAAAAAATAATGTAAACCTATAAATGCTTCATTATTCTTTCATGTATTTCGATAAAATTTTTTAAGAAGAAACATAACTCTAAGAAGTAAAACATTTAAAAGAAAAAAATGACTTTTTTGAAGTTCTAAAGTAGAATACTCCCTTAAAGCTGTTCGATCAGAGATTACGCTCACGTGGTTGTATTAGTGACTCACGCGACTGTCTAAATGTAGTTTGTAATTGGCCAGCTTTAAACTTTTATCTCAAAAATTACTGCTTGAAATAAAGTAACTATTTACTTAATTTTTCGAGAATTTCTTGCTATAGTATTTTAATTCACGAATTTTGGAACACCTGTATAATCTTTAACGTCATGAGCTATAAAAATTGACTGAACATAAATATTAAAATATTATATAGATTTTTTCAGGGGGGGAAAGGGGTCTAACATCAAGATGCAAGTTAGCATCGTCAATTATTAAATTGTTTCTAATTTAATAAATGTGATATTACCTGTTCATGTTCAATAGCTGTGTTATGACCGGAAAAGTAATTCGGCGCGCAGTCGGTTGAATTTGAAAAAAGGTATATAAAAATCACACAAGTAAAATATATAAAAGCACTAAGGCCAGTATTCATAGTCGATTCTTATTTTAAGATCATCTTAAGCAATGTCTTAAGATGCTGATACGGCTGTCTGATTGGTTGATGGCGTCTCAAGATGATACTTAAGACGATCTTAAATATAAGAACCGACTATGAATACCGGCCTAAGATCTAGCTTGACCGTAGAAGGCGTTCTTGTTTCAATTTGTATGTTGTACATTATCGGTCGAATATCTCTCTAATTATAAATATTAAATGTTTTCACATTATAATCAAGTACGCGCAAGTTTTGACGAACAGTTAAAAAAGCGATTCAATTAGAATATGAGTTTGCTTACAAAATATTGCTACAATTCATTATCACAATTATTATGTGGTATATGAACTTTTTTAAATCCACGTTAGATGATATTTAATTTTTAAAGATAAGAGAGATACATTAAATAACGATATTAATCGCTTGAGATAATATTAACATGGAAACGAACACGTTTCAACAATTATGAATAATTTCTTCGCGCAAAAAATCTTCAAGCTACAGTATATAAAAATCAAACCAATTGTAACGTAAATCGATGCGTTAACAGAAATAATATCAGATATTATTTTAATCGCAGACCGTTGTGCAAACGAAGATCGCTGAATACTGTTTTCAGAACGCTTCCAATGGCGCACCACCGTCAGCTATTATATGTGCTGGTACACGATGCTGAGTGTCCCAGACTTAGCTACCTTCGGCGAGCCCTGTGACAATCACGCCAACTGCCTTGATGAATACGGTGTTCATAACAAGGATCCACGGGCGGACGACACGAAACCGTACGCCTGCGCCCTGTACAGTTTCTGCCCGGACCATTGTTGTCCCATGAAGCACATCCGGTACATGAAAGACTGTTACCAGTCGCAGAGAAACCCTTGCTACGCTGAGAATCAACCAGGTGCGTGGACACCCGTTACAAATACCTACATCGCGCGAAAAGGACTCAATTATATTTTCTAGTATAATGTCCAAGTTAATTTTACGTAACGCGCAGTGTAATCGTATTTTATTATATCGATAAAAACTCTATCGCAACGCAGTGGATACGTCATTCTCAACGAGTAATCCTAGGAATCAATAAAGCCTTCCTGCGTTTTTTAAGCATTATTTACAAACAGCCGATTCGAGTAAAAAATATGTAATTATTGTGATGGTCCTCGTAACAACAAAGACACGGATCGAGCATCTGGCAGCTTAAAGAGTAATGCAGTAGTTTCTTGTAAAAACTAATAATCCTTTCACGGAATAAAATAATTAAATTAATAATCTTCATGGAATTATCGAGTCGCTAGTAACCGCGTGCACAATTAAAATTTATGTGAATAAATCAAAGCCGTATTAGTGCAGACTCCAAAGGCGTATCTCCACGGATGGGATTCTCATTTTGTCTACGATAAACACTACGAGTTGGCACTTTACTACGGTCGAGCTTTGCATGCTCGTTTGCATTCCATGTGGGCCGCGCGCACAATTAACCATCCCTAAAGTCTTTCCACCCTCAAGCGAACCAAACGTTGGTCGTTTGTAGCGCATCGAAAATGCACGCTGAACCGGGACGAGAATCGCGACTTCCAGGCGCTCAGAGCGAATCAAATTAACGTGAGCTGCGAATGCCATCGACGCGGTCATGAATGGTCCTCCAGATTCGGGCTATGTGTCGACGTGAACGAATGCGTCCGAGGTACGCATAATTGTACGCGGAACGTCGGCGAGAGCTGCCTGAATCTGCCCGGTCATTACGTCTGCGTTTGCCGACTTGGTTATATTTATAATCCGGAAAAGAAACAATGCGTTCACAGTCTGGCCATTGAGAGAGCGTTAAAAGGTTATATGGAAGAACCGAAGGTCGAGAAAACGAGAAGTCTGTTCGCCAAGATCGTCCAAACCATTACCAGATCTGCCGGGAGTGGCTATGTACGTGGCTATGAAGTCAATGTTCTATTGATCTTAACTGTGTCTTACAGCGTCATATAAACTTATCATTTTTACTTTTTTAATTTAATTTAAGAATTAAGTAGTTTATTTCTTCGATATTATGAATTAAGTGCATGCTTCTTGAATAAAATTTATTTATGTTCGTTAAAGTATATTCGTGAACATACATGGTAATAATAATTCAAATATAGAGTTTTAAAAAATTTTGACGAAAAGACAGCTTCTCTTACATATGCATTCATAAATAAATATGCACAGAAATCATAATATCATAAAAAATATGTAAATACCGATTATTAGAAATAAATATTTCGCTTCACATATGTTCTACTAATAAGAAAACCTTCAATTACATTTCTAACATTCTTATTCTCACTGCAAAAAAATAAAAATAAAATATTTTGTGAAATATTATTTAAAATTAAATATTTTGTAAATCGACATAATTATGGGACTGTTTTATAATATAATATAATATAAGACTGTTTTATTAATAATGAAATATTGTTAATATATAAAAGTGCGAGTAATCTGTTTAGATATTCATTATAAAATTGTACCATAAGACGTAAACAATTTTTCTTATACATATGTTTATGAATAATTCATGCAAAAAATTATGATGATATCATAAAAAATATGTAAATACCAATCATTAGAAATAAATAGTTCGTTTCTTATATACTTATATAAGGAGACCTCATCAACCTTTTAATATTGTGATATAAAGTATATGTAATATGAATGTATAGATAAAATATAAATATAGATAGATATTGATTGTTTATCTTTAATTACAACAATTGTTTTCCTTGTATCGATAATGAAAACCTTAACATGCCACTAATTAATAATTGCCAAATATATACTCAATGAAAGTTTTATTTAATCACTGGATCTATTGTGTGGTTTTATGCAAAATATAATTTTCTAATTAATTGCTAATTAAGAAGTTCGTAGCGAATTAATATAACGCTATGCTACTCTGGTAATTTACACGATAATGCATTTTCGTTGATGAAAACAATTTGCAACAATATTACGATCGTTGTCTTATTTAATGAAATTAGTGCGTAAATTGTGAAAAGCTCGCCGACAACGTTACTGTAGTTTCTATTGCCGGATTAACATGGACGTTATATACGGATACGAATCGTTTAATAACAGTACACATGCACCGTAATCCGTATCAGCACTATAAACTGCATTATTACCGCTTAGAAATATCCGGCCACTTAGGATGCGCCGCAACGTAGAAATTTGTACCCGTAACAATTCAAATTTTAATCTTGCCCGCGTAATAGCGCGATTCCGTGTGTTTCGTATACTATCACAAACGACCCTTCCTTTAACGGTTATTTGTCTAGCTAAGGGAAAAACAATGCTCTCGAGTATGCCGTATTCTGTACTTAGCATAACGGTAAAGTAAGCCAAGTACTCAGAAGAAACATCCGGCGTGAACTCTTAAAGACGTTAAAACTCCCAGAACAGCCAATTACCCTTTGCGTTAACACTTCTGACCAAGTGACGCGTCACGTCTCTTAACCTTACTGGTAAAACTTTTCTAAAATTGTACTGCGGTTTTCTACAGAACGTCAAAGGACATTAGTAAATAATTAATAACATATGCTATGAAGAATTTTTACACATTATTAAACACGTGCAAATATAATATACACATTTTTTTAATAGGTATATATTTTTTTAATTATATCAAAGCCAAGTAACGGAAATGAATGCATGCTGTGGCACAAATATTAATATAATACAATGCTTTATTTTCTCGCGTTTTATCGTATGTCGAAATTATGTCTTTATTAATTTCAATAAAAACGAAACCATTGTTTTAGACAACCTTTTAAATTTATGTCGCATTAATTGAACAGTTAAACAAGGTATCCCTAAAGCATGCTTTATCATATTTGCGACATGAATAATTTTTTGCGGTAGACGCATCCGGAATGAGATGAGTGACATACGTCATGCGCTACTTCATTGTTTCCGCTATTGTAAAATTTCACGACATGAAAAAATACTGTCGACGCGAAGAGAAATCTGTACATACATAGACACAGACTGCAGAACATATGCGTGAAACGAGTCGGACGATAAAAAATATAGGTGGATCGAGCGAAGGGTCTGGCCAGGTCTGGCGATGCTGTTTTATTCATCGACGCGTTCGAATGGCAGACGCCGCCACGTCTTTACGCCAAAGGAACTCCCTGCTCTGTGTAATACATAAATGCATAAAGTACGATGGTTTTCCTTATTTCTGAAGTATAATATCATTCGTCAAGGTATGATCGCCTAGTAATCGTTTATCTCGATTTATTGGACGGGTGAGATTGATGACCGCGCATCCTGAAGAACGATCGCTTTTATATGTATATGCGGACTGTACAATTTATTTTTACGAAATTAAGGTTAGGTTAGTAAATAATGTAAATAAATGTAAATAAAAAATAAACTTTTACTATTCGATATTATTAGATATTTAAATAAAAAAACATATTTAATATCGAATAGGATATTTATATGTTTTTTTATTTAAATATCTAATAGTTCTCAAACAAAGCAAAATCTAAAATATAGCCATAAATGGGGTCTTTTAGATGTCTTAAACGTTTTACGACTATCTAATTTTAATCTTTGTGTTGTTTGAGTTATTTTCATTCTTAATATTTCTCAAATTATATTTAATCTTGCTTCCATTCTTTTTCTCAAATATTTATTGTATTTATAAAAATGCGCGTATATGAATATAAGTGAACATGTAAGTGTCCGTAGTGTTAATGAGCTTGGGTCCGTGGGTTCGCTAAACCCAAATGACTGTGCGGATCAGTTTCCTGCGGGAACGGACTGAATAAATGAGAAGTTGAGACATAGCGAAGAATACGCAAAGTGGAATGGAAGAAAAGCAGTTAACGGTGCTCTCGTGCAATGTTACCAATTGTTGTTTTCCTTTTTCTTTTGTTGCGCATCTCGCAAGGCAAAGTACACCGACATGGAATTAAGAGAAACAAATAAACGTCAGTACTTACGTAACTCAGTCACCGATTTCAAGAATCGCGATATCGCGAACACTTTCATGCGATCTCAATCCTCGTTATGCAATGCTACGCTAAACCGGTTCTATCTTCGTGCACTGCTCACGCGAGCCGACGTTACGGTTACGATCGTATATCACTTTACAACTTCATGCAAGTAGTTTCTAATTTAAGCATAATTACAAACACAAGTCTAAATAAAGGTACTCGCTTTCGAAAGATTGTCGAAATGCTTTTTACATTGTTCTCGTGCTTTATGCGTATACATTATTAAACTTTGTTGACCTATATCACTTTATTTCGAAATTACAAAAATCAATGCAAAACTCCGCGTGCTAGACATAAATGAGAAAAAATAATACGAATAAAAAAATGTGTAATCGAGCTCTTCATCGTTAAATTAATTGACATTAGGTAATGATACAGTATCGATGTATCTCATTAGTTATTAGCATATACTATTATTATGCTTATTAACGACATATGATACATCATGTGAAATACTAATACAAATAATATCGGATGACCAGCACGGCTCATCAGAAAAAGTAATTAACGTGCGAGATCACTTGTGCGCTTTGCATGCATGGTATCATTACACATATTATCGTTATTGACCGGCGCTTATGACGCTCGGCGATGGCTATCGCTGAAAAGCTCGCGGATTTTCATCCGCGTGTAAAACCACGGTTTGCTTCAAATTGGCTTAATTTTTTATTCGTAAACAGCGAACCATCGGGCGCGATTTGTCGGGCCTGGGCATTGAAAACAACAGGCGCGCGCGGACGGTCATGTATGAAACGAAACATGCACTGGAACAAAAAAATGCACATATTCATACATGGAAATATCGCGGCGGGGTAAAACGAGGCCGGGCGCGGCGCGGCGTTACAGAGAAATTGCGCGTCGAATAGCCGGACACGTAAAAAAATTCGAATATTTCTCGCGCCGTATTTGTACCAATTGGCCATCCTAACATCAATTTCCCGCCTCGAATCACGCCAGTGAAGCCCATTATAATTCTTCGCCGTCGCTAGACCTTAGCTAGACATATTCAAAACAAACGATCAATGTGTAATGGAATCTAAATATTTTTCGGAAGACGATATTTTTTAAAAATTAATTACAATGAGAAATCATATAATGCATAAAAATTTAAATGCGATGCACGCGTTGTGAAACCATTCATTTATGGAGAATAACATCATGTTGAATTACATCTCATTCCATCATTAATGGAGATACATTCATTTTCTTTTCATCCGATAAATATGATACCAGATTCATTATTTACTATGAATCGAAATTAGAAACTAACGTATAATAAAATGGATATTTTTACTCGTTAACTTACTCTTGCCCGTAAATTAGAGATACATGTGGTGCTTGATTTCAGCGCAATGAAACACTCGACCGCAACTAAAGCTACGGATTTTATGGTAATGTAAAGCCTACGTAACTGGCAATCTTGGTAAACGTAGCTACGATAAACGTCGATCTCATTTACATCGAAATACCAGTGACGTCGATGAGGCTCCTTGCATTGCCACTTCCATGCCAATTCAATTCCTTTGTCGCAGTTGATCACCCGACACTTGCAACACGTTTCATCAGAACGGATTGACATTATGTGGGCCAACCTAATTACTATACTATATTCGATTTTCATGTTCAAACCAATTTCCATGTTCGCAGAAAATAATTTAAAGTAGTAATTTAGCAAGACATAAACATTTTTAATGTCCTTCTTACGAAGCAATGTGTACATGTAGCAAGAAATGTAGAACCGAAATTACTAGAGGTACTAAAGAAATGCTCACGATAAAAACATCGAATTGCACTTAGAAAGTAATCCACACGCATTTTACAATTATGTAGTACATATATTGCGTAAAATGCCGAATAATTTCTCAAATATTTGACAAACGCGTTTTAAAAGACATTCTAAATTTTCCTTCTACTGCATATATTTCTTAGACATGTCTCTTTTGTATTGTGTGTGTGATACATATTATTTAATATATACACTGAAAGAAAAAATACAACAAAAAATTTTACTTAACATAAAAAAATTATTTACTCGATGGGTCAATTCTAAAAATATTTACTATTAGACTATTTTTATACTCAAGATAATTAGATTTTTTAATCTAAGAAATCAATTTAATTAAATTTAATAATATTATTAGTTTATTTGTGAAATCATTATTTAAATGTAAAAAGTGTAAAAATACAAAATTATATACTTAAGGTAACATGTCTATTTACTTAAATAAATTAACTTAAAAGTAAATATTTTTACTCTTAAGTAAATAGACATGTTACCTTAAGTATATAATTTAAACTCAAGTATATATTTAATTAAGTATATATTTAAACAGAACAAGCAAATGCCTGCATCAAAATATATGGTTTTTAAAAAATGAATTTTTTATTTATAATAAAAAAAATTTTCTCTCAGTGTATTTTGCTAAAATTATTTAATTGAAAATTATTTAATTGAAAATTATGCTACTGATAATCTGTCCCGAAATCATGCATATCCGTAATATGACCACTTCACCAAGGCAGAATGTAAATGTCTTTTTTTTTCTTTCTTAGTGTGTGTGAGAGTAATATCCCACTAGGTACTATCACTATACACAGGTAGAATCGAGCGCCACGCGCCGTTCACCGTAGTTTGCTGTTCGAGCAGATCTCAGTCATCGAGAATGTCTCTGTGCGAGTGGTACGCGAATCGCGTGGTGCTCCTCACGGGAGTTACCAGCGAATTGGGACGCACACTGTTGGAGAAGATCCTACGGTGCTTACCGGACGTCAAGGTGTATATCGTTCTTAGATCCCGAAATGGTCTCAACGGCGAGGAACGACTAAAGAAGATATTCGCGTCGCCAAGGTACGAACGGTATCCTCCTCGCGTTCCTTCTCGCGTTCACCTTGTGCCTGTAAATCGCGCCGGGCGCTCGATATCGTCTTTGTGAGCGTTAAATTGTGACCGCGATTCCGGTCGGAGGCGTGCACCGAATTTATTCCAGAGGACATCGAACTGAAAACGACACCTCTCTCTCTCTTTCTCTCCTCTTTCTCCTTGCGCCCGGTGGCCTTCCGCGGGAATTCTGAAAACGTGGAGCACCTTACGTTGTGGAAATCGATTGCGAAATTAGATTTTCGTTTCGTCAAAGTCACGCGCAGCGACAGCACATCTCAAAAATTTTTGCAAAAAACAAAGTTGTTATTATTCTTGTACTGCTCTTTTACATAAAAGAATTTTTTTCATAAAAAATTACAGTGTTATATAACGCGGAGGAAATTTTCTCTCGAATTTATTCACGATAAAAATTTCCACGTATTACTCAAGAAAAATTTAATTTTACATCGATATTATGTGAATATACATTTGTAACATTTTATTTCATCCAACATTTGACATGCAAGTTAATATTCGAAAGCCGCATAAAGCGATTGCGATTTAATTTAACTACATTTTCGTTAAATCTCCCCTTAAATCTCCATACCGTGTAATAATTTTGACAATTGGAAACTTACCGCGAACTCACCACGATATCGATTGAAATGATAGTCATATTCGATAACATCATGATTGCAATCCCTCTTTCAAAATCGTATGTAATAACGATGGAATCCAGAGCGAGAAAGCAAGATCAAACGAGTGCGTTTAATTAGATGCGCAAAACCATTTGCCTCATTAGACCCCCGTATTCGTCTCATCGTAACGATCGTCGGGATCGCAAAGATGCTCGCGAAGTGAAACTCGGCGCCGTGCATCGCGCGGCGGCCCTTTTCCCCCCTCGGGGAGGGAGCGGCTAAAGCTCGTAGAGAGAGATTTATTTTCATTAGCACACGCCTCCGTGCCCCCTTTAGAAAGATTATGAAGTATACGCGGCCCAGGGTGCTTTTCTTCCCTTTTCTCTCCCTCTCTTTTTCGCTCTCGCAAAATCCGCGACCGCGCGGAAAATTCGTCCGCGCGTTTTGAATTTCGCGAAATTAAAATCCGCGAAAGGATTGTCTTCCCCCGGGAAATCGTAGTTACCGCCGGATCGCTGCGTTTTTCCGCTTGAAAAAGAGGATCGCCCCGCGCGTAAATGAGAAAATGCAAATGGACGAGCACAGCCCGAGCGTTCAAGGTGCAACCACTTCAACGCTATTACGTTCGGCGAAATCGCTCTCGGCTGTGGCGGCTTGTCGGATCTTCCTCGCCCTATTTGAAACTCTTCCTAAATTGTTCCCTTAAAATAATTACGGGGTTAATTGTATAAATCTCTAGGCAGGACTCGGAATGACAAAATATGTTGTGCTTCTCATCCCAAACGAGTGCATAGAATCGGAAAGTATTTTAGTAATTTGCAGTATTTTTATTGTGCTTCAAATATACACTCATGGAGAATTCAATTGGATTGCACTAGTGCGCACTGGTGCGCGCATTAAAGCCGTTGTACTGATCTAATCTAAGTGTGAAAGTGAAATGTATACATCCTGAGAAAAGTTTCTTCGAATCAGAAAAAATTATTTGAATCAAAGAAATTTGTGCATTGCTATATGGTTAAAAAAAGTTTCTTTGATTTAAAGAAATTTTTGTTCCTTTTATTAGAATCAAAGAAATTGGTTGTACAACACAAATCTTTTTTAAATGAAAGAAATATATTTTGAAAACAAAAACAATTAAATTATTCCTTACATTTCTCTTAGTACTCTCTTTGAAATAAAAAATTATTTATTTCAATTAAACAAATATAATTTATTTACTTTTAAAAAGGCTAATAATGTCATTTCTTGAAATTAAATGATTTTTTATTTTCCTCAAAGATTTTCATTTCAACTTAAAAAAAAAAATCAAGTTAAAAGAATGATTTCATTAATTTAAACATAACTTTTCTCTGGGTGGATACTTCAAATAATAAAATACATATTTTACCAAGCAACACAATAAAGTGTATTGAGGATTTTGCCGCTGAACCCATTTATATTAAACATATACATAACAATCGATTTGTGTACGACTGCTTTAAAGAGCACCATGGTACATACTAGTGCATTTATTAATGAAATTCGCTATTAAATATACACATTGAATTTAAGAAAACAAATTAATTTCCAATTTGTATGATAATTTGTTATGCAAATGCAAATGCTCTGGAATAAAATAAAATTCACGATTTACTTTTTCATTTCAATGTCTGTATGTCTCGTACTCACTTCGACGATAAGCTCACAGGGATAAGACTTTGCATCGTATAATTTGAATTTCTGTATTATTCGGCGATTGCTTGACATTTTTAACGGCGTCCGTTTCGCGCGACCTTTTCATACCGCGGCGCATCTCCATTTTGATGAAACCTCCTCGCAGTAAATTCCAAAGCCGATTTACGTCACCTACGTTATTATCGCCCGGCAGGTACGAGCGACTGAGGCAGGAGATGCCGAGCGCGATCTCGCGCGTGAAAACGTTCGAGGGGAATCTGCTTTACGAGGATCTCGCCCTAAGCACGGAGGACAAAGCCTTGTTGAGGGAGGTCACCGCGGCCATTCATGCCGCCGGGCCACACGACGCCTTCCTGGAATATTGTCAGGAATTACCGAAGCTCAAGAGCATCGCCGTAGCGTCCACCATATTCAAGCATCGTGGCAAGATAGACGAGTGCCTGCAGAATGAAAAGATTCCCGAGTTACCGGTCGCCCTGGTGCGGTTTCCCTGCATCGGACCGGCTTACAGGGAACCAATGCCCGGATTCGTCGAGACTCTTAAAGGATCCACCGCCCTCATGGTCGGCGCGGGATTCGCGTACGGCAAATCGGAATTACAGGCGGAAATCATCCCGATAGACATAGCAGCAAACACGATGATCGCGGCCGCGTGGGAAGTCGGCATGTACGTACGAAATGAAAATATTATATTATTTATCTTGCATCAATTTTTAAAAGTTTTAATCGTTAATAAAAATAGCAAAGATACTTAACAATTCAGGGGAAGATTAATCAGCAGCCCGAGTTTAAAGCGCTTTTAATTCTCGTTGCTGCGAACTATTGTGGCTATGTTCGCATTAATCAAACTTAACACGCCGTAACTCGTCTCATTGTAATAATTTAATTTCTGCACAGAAAGCCATTTATCAATATGCATATACAATATGTTTACGTAAAGACCATCAGGTCACTCTTAAATATTAGGTTTGTTTAATTAGAGGGAGAAAGTCTCGGTACTAAAGCGTTCAATGTGCACGATGTTGTGCAACGTTATGGAGCAGTAATCAACGTTGTTTAATTACCAAAACGTAAATCAGAAAGAAACGATAACTATTTTCTTTCAAAGATACATATTGCGCAATCTGTTATTTTTTCTCAAAGCACGTAGCAATTTTTGCTTTTTGTTCAATTTAGAAAAATAATTATCGATAATACGTGTTTCAATAGAGCCGTTGTCGTTGAAAGAGGACCTCTCGATATCTTATTGTAGGTAAATGTATGTGTTATTAAAACGATCTCAAAGCGCAAATGAAAAATTATTATACAGAAAAATAATGTTTTAATTATTATCAGTACGACCTATCTGCTTTTATCAACAACAAAGTGCAAAATCGAGAGAAATTAAAAAACGTGAAAATTGTCCGTACGTGAAGCTGATTATATTTATCGATTAACGGATCTGTGAAAAATGATTTGTTTTATTTAAAAAATTAAATTAATAATAAAAAAGAATAAAACCTTTCTCGCTGTCCGTTGCAGGTTTTAACATATCGCAATCGGAATTCGTTGCAGACGCGGCTTATCTAGTTTTCCAATGCGAAATATTGGATACGGGCAAACACGTTTTACATGTGCGCGCGGTTTCCGTGGTTGTTACTGTTTGCTTGCATTCGACGCTTCCGCTCCAATTGTCTAAAGCGGAATTCGTTCTTTTCGATTTTTGTTCGGGATTCACCCCTCACTGAGAGCATGACCATTACTCCCGCCTTGACGAAATCATAAACTCTTTGTGTTAAAACAGCGAATATTTCTCGATAACTTTTCTAATACAGTTACATGTAGTACGATTGTCAATCAATATTGTAAATTCACTGGTATTCACTGTATTGCCAGAACAAAACTGCCAGTTCTTTTAAATGTAACCACATGCAGAAAAATTTTCATTCTCATGCTAAAAAAAGCGAATACTCAATTTTTAGTTTTTCTCCTTTAAGTAACGCGGTTAACAAAAAATCTTCTTGCACAAATTATCACAAAATATCACAAAATATGTTCTTAATAATAGTCTTAAAATACACTCATTATTTTTTTGTCTAAAACAAATATTTACTTAAAATAAACTTCTGTGTATAAATAAAAAGGTATACTTGAATTAATTATAAATTTTATGAGTTTTCTACAATATAAGCTCCTAGATTAGAAGTTAGAAACGAGTTATAAATGAGTTATAGTAAGTGTGTCATAAGTCATGTCAGTAATGTTAGTAATCATATGATTGAAATAACCAAATTCCATTTCATATGATTTAAAATTTAGATTGACCAATATTATGATTGACCAATCAAAAAGCAGTATGTGCTTACCCTCTTCATTAAGAGAACTGATTAAAATAGGCTGACGTAACGATATGACTTATTTTGGATGCAAGTTTTGTAAGATTTATGACTTACAAATACATTGTTAAAAATACATAGCAAGATAAATCTTTAATATAATGTAACAGAAGCAAATTTCAAACAGTTTACATTTAAAACATTTAATGCTGTCAAAAGTGCACTAAATTTCATGCACATTTTTCAGTTGTATGAGTAAATACTAGTGTAATTCAAAAATACATTGAATTTTGACATTTTTAACAATGTAATGTGACATGAGTGGTGACTGATGATTTTTGTGTAGAAAGGCCATTATTTATATATTTCAAATATTTCATGAGTTCATATATCCGCAATTCTATCATAAGTACATCACAAGTATCAAAAATTTATTCTGAATCCTAGCAATTTAATACTTCAATCGAGAATATTAAGTAAAAACAAAAAGTTGATTTGCATATTATTTTTATTTTTATTTTGATACAATTTTATAATTTTCGAAAGAGAATATTTTCTTTTTCTTTATATGATAATAAATTTTTCTAAAATTTGATTAGAGTTTATTTTGAAACAATTATAAACAGAATATTCTTTGTTAAAGATAATCGTTACTTACTAAAAGAAAAAATTTAATTGAATAATTGCTTTTCTTGACAGAATTAATATTTATCTGTATGCAGAATATGAAATATTAAGTGAGGTTAATACTACAATGCTCATATATTGAAAATATAAACAATACTTGTTGCAAGTACCTATCAATTTTTTACTATTTAATATTAGTCGTTAAATATCAATTCGTGAAAGATTCGTAACGTGATCTAAATCTGCACAATTTTACAATTACTCGCCTCGGTTTCTATGACTAGCTTTCTATTAATTCCTGCTGCTGCTAATGGTGGAATTAATTTATATAAAATATCTATATAATTGCAACAGCGTTGGTGTTGCATTAAAATTGCGCGATATGCCCCTGGTTTCTATGCTCTCGTTTGATTGGAGTAAGCCACAAGAGACGCGTGTTTTACATGCGCTATAACGCGCAGAGACGCATACACGTAAACCAAACGTACTCCTTAAAAAAATCAATGTTATTTAAAACAATTTCACATTTTGCATTCAAAACAATGTTATTTAAATTCACGCTCGCAGCAAACGTGTTGTTGATGCAGTATCGATTAAAAACTCTGAATTTTTCGTTAATTTCCGGTATAAATATTTTCGTGAATTATATTTTCGACTCTTTATTTTCGACTCACGGAGCGCTTATGCGATTCATAGTTCAACGAAGAAAACGATTATCGGAGATTATACGCGAAATTGCAATTGAAATCGATAGTTAAACTGTGTCCCATGCGCTCGACAGGAATAGTTAAGTTGCATTAAAAATCAAATAAAATAATCGAAAATATAGGTGATGCGTTGATTTGCACGTATAAAACGCATCGATGAAGAAAATGTTTCCCCGGAGTGTAAAAAAGAATCTAAAATCTAAAATAAAACATTGCTGTGAGAACGCCCGTATTGAATTACGAGAGAAACAATTTAAATTCCCAATTAATGACCCGTTGCCAAACTTTTCTCTCTATCCGCTTTAAGGTTTTAATTAGACGATACGCACAACGAGAATCAAACTGGACTTTTTAAATCGCAAGCTTTATTTAAGTCAGCCAACAACGAACCAATCGAATGAAACTTATAGCTAGGCTTTTCCGGGCTTTTCCTAGAAAACCCGGAGAGCTTACGTTTGATTCTAGTTTCAACCAGGAGCATCTCTTCGCTTCGCTCTGAAGTATTTCCGAACGACTGAACTGCGAATAAGTTGATTGCATTCGCCTTGCAAGAAGCAAGGCGCGCTATATCTGCTTCTTGTGCCTCTTTCTTTCGCCTTTACCGATTATTCTAGTATTTTAGAGGAATTACTAGTCAGAAATACGATTAATTATTGATAGTTGTTAAAAGTAGTTCTACTTGAGTTCTTACAAGGTACGCGTTGTAACGTAAACCCCCTAAGCTATTATCTGCATAAACTCCCTGACAATAAGTTATCTTCTTTTTATATATGCAAAAAAAAATTAACATTTAAGGGAATTTTGCAATGTGGCATATTTTTCCGTCTCATCTGACTGTAATAAAATAAATTATTATAAAAAATAAAATCATAGTTATATAATTATAATTAAATAAATTATGTAAATAAATAAAATTATATATAATAAAATTCAAAACTTATAAAATTTACAAGTATTAATGCAAATGCACATATGTACATGATTAGTGCAAATGATTTAAATAAAACATTTTTTTAAATAAAAGAAAATGTGCCACGTTAGAGCAACATATACGTGTATGCTCTAACGATAAGTGTGCCGCGAATAGAACAGTTGATTATCCCAGTTGATGATGCAAAAGCTAAATTACCCTCAGATAATTGCGTTGCCATTGCAGCATCATATGCTTCCTTTCTCATGCATTTTCTCATTTTCGCACAGGACCAAGGCTACAAAACCAGTCGTTTATAATGCGGTGCTGTTGGGTTGCACGTGGAATGATCTGATTAAAAAGAGTCGACGGGCCAACTCGATGTTTCCCTATCCGACCTTTGGAATCCGCGGAATGACGTCCATTCTGCCGTTGTACTGGATTTTGATACTGTTCTTCGAATGGCTGCCATCCTTACTCTGCGACATCGTGTTCGGTCTATGCGGCAGAAAACAGAGGTACCACGGGCGCGAAATTTATCGCGAAATTTCACGAGTCACGAATTTATCGTCATAGCTTCGTCAACGTCTTCGTTGGCGCGGCCTTTTCGTAGTCTCGCGGAAAATTCAGCGCAGCCATTTTTATCGCCGTCACTAACTTTGCTATAAAAATGATTTAATACCTTTGGAAAGTGTCGAGGTTGTTCTTTTCCGTTAACTTTTAATCGCTACTTTGCAATTTATTAATATTTTATGTAAATAGAATACATAAATTGCTAGCGAGGCTATCGCTTAAATAGATATTACACTTTGCTCTTGCGTTACGTACTCTTTCATATATTAGATACTTGATCGAGAGGTCACGGATAAGCTGCTTGTACTGGAGTATTGTCTAAGTTTAAAGTTGGTTTCGCAGCGCTCTTCTGCAACAGCTGGCAATATTAAATTTGCTCGCGATATTAACTTGTTCGGAGAACGCAACACTATTAAAGGCACTAAGTCATTTTCTAAGAGCGTAACGCTTTACTTGATATTACGGCTCAATTTATAAGTTATAAATAGCTTATATGTTGCGTTAAAATATGCAGCTTAAAAATTAAAGCGGAAATTCTACGTAACTTTCTAACTATATTCCAAGGCCGTCAATTTTCTTTAATGCGATTTGCTTCCATTTGTGTAAAATATTAAGTTAAAACGTTTACATGTGTAAAATATGAGTTATTATTCATAAGAAAATTTATGTAGCTTCCCCAATTTCGTTCCACTGCCTATATAATATGATGATTATAAATTCGAGAGACGATCACAGGTAGTATTAAATCTCGATGCACCTAGGAGATAATCCTCCGTTGCATACGCGAGCATTAAGAAACGATTAAAGCCGTTCATACATGAAACCTCGAACTTCGCCGATAACTACTCTTGCGATCGCGAGTAAGTTTCCACGAGGAGACTCACGCGAAAGTTTGATCGTGATCGTGAACGCTTACGCTCAGTCTCTTCAACTTTCCGCGTCGTGAAAGGCCCGCAGCGGCGGCGCACTCGCGGTTAACGCGCCACAAATTGTAAAAGTAAAAGTTATCCGAACTGTGATTTAGGCTCGAGTGACGTAAACAGGTTCGCCGACTTTCGCTCGCACGAGTGAATGCGGGGAGGAGGAAAATTGCGTCTTCGAACGGAAAAATTCGTTTCCCCGGTCGCAGAAGTTGCGCCACCGCTGATGCCTGATTGCTTTGAGAAATGAAATCTGATGCCATGATCACGACGAGAAAAACTTTCGGAAAAACTTGACGGGCTATCCCATCGAAATTATATGTACCTTTAGAGGGTGTTCGGGCGTATCGGTTTATTACAACACGAGACCGGCTATTATTTTCAACTATTCATTCATTCAATATTCATTCGCGAACAATGGCCATTGATTAACTTTTTAACAAACTTTTTCAAAAGAAAAAGTTTTACAACTGTATTAAGAATCTCGAATAAATAATTGATATATTGTTATTTACACATTTTTATGCGCGATACGCAGGAATACTAAGGAAAAGGAAAATACTCAGTTGCTATAGAAACCGATTCGCTTCATGGATCGAGTTGTGAACGAAAATATTTTCGCTTTCGGCATTCGTCCTTGTCAAATACTTTTCTGATTTTTTCGTTTGCTCTCAGACGCGTGCAGAGTAAATCTTGCGCACTAACTTAGCTCCAGCTTTCTTCCTTCTTGAAAGGAAACTCTCCCGTCAAGTTTTCCGCGATTCCTTCGTAATAAGTTGGATTGGAAATTATATAGTTCGCGACGGACGGAGAAAGTTTTTTTATTATCCTGCTCGCACTTAATGGTACTTTACCATCTTTTTTCTTGACTGCGATTGAAATGGCTATTTAAAAATCAATCTCGGGAACGTTTCATTCATTCTATCGCATATAGGTACGCGTTTACATATATAATCGAGAATAAATACTGCTTCGTCTAAATATTTGAAAAAAAGATCCCTGTGCTACGGAAAGAGTAAAGAAAGAATTGCGAATAGTCGAAATCGCTAAAAGCGATCGAGTGCCAAAGGGATCGGGCGAGACGGGCATTAATGGCAGGAAGGAGGTAAAAGAAACGACCAGTCCTGAAGGTAAAACCTTTACTGCTCCCCAGGATTCTCGCGGAGTTCGACAGAGTTCGTAATGCACTTCAACCTTTGAAGTCAATTTCATCGAGGCCATGGCTAGCGGAAAGGAATCGCGTGTACCTGCTGCAGGAACGTCTCACGACGGAAGAACTGAACATATTTCCGATCGCCCCGGAGATCGACATTGAGAGTTATGTCTTGTGCACCGCGGCCGCCGCCCGGAAGTACTGTGTGAACGAGGACAATCTTAAAATCATAAAAATAATTCATCAGTCCTTATTATATATTCCCGTGATACTTGTCGTCGCGTACATGGCAATACGTGCGGTATTACCACATGCAATATCACACAGATAAAAATTATTGTATGTTTGTGTACACAAAAAAAGATTTTCTTCTTGCAAAAAATGAGTAAAGGAGAACATTTTTAAAACATTTTTACACTCTGATATTTTTATAATGAATAATCAATAGTATGTTAATATTACAATAATACAATATAGTTACTATATTATAAGTCATTTCAACGCGAATTTTTTTCTATAAAGAAAATATTTCGATTGCACACGAGGTCGATTCTGAAGGCACACTCTTCTAGAACCATACGTAACGCTTTGCAAATATTCGTGAGAGTTGCACGAGACGCCTATATGAGAAAATGCCGTTTGGGTGAAAGTTTCTAGGCACGGCAGTATCAACAAAGATATATTTCCAGCACGTTCTCTCTTATGCAATATCGCCGTGCTGACTTGCACTCATTCCACCCATCGAAAGGGAATACAAGGAAAACAGGGAATATTATTTGCAGATTTTGTATGTTTTCTCTTGAGAATAGGAATGCGTAAAATTGTCACGAAAGCTGCTCGATGCAACGGCGCGGTATACGAATTGCCTTGTTTCAAGGCCAAATACGAGGATATTACTCGAGCAAAGCGCATCGATAGTTTAAGCAACGATAACAAACGTATCGAAATATATTTTTTGCTATTTATATATAGTTATTTTTAATTTATGATAGTGTGAGCAATTTCTACGGAAAATATATGTATTATACATGTATTATACATGTTATACGTAATAAATTATTAGACAAATTTAAAAATAAAATTGTACATTGTAAATAATAAAAGAAATTTCTTTCGTTTGTCAAAACTATATTTTCTTTTCTTCCATTACTTTTCATCCCCGTTTAAACCAGACGTGATGTTACAAAATTTATATTATCTAATACATTAAAAGCTTCCGTATAATTTACCTGAAAGCTTTCAGTTATTTTTTAACTCATGCAAATTAAATTCTTTTATCATTTCCGCAGTAACAGAACAGTGATGTCTATCTCGCGGTGGGATGTTCTCATCACTAACGTACGTCATCTCATTTTTTCCGCTCTTCGTTGTCAGCAAAAATTTCGTTCGCGTGACCAGCGTGGAAGTTTGAGTCGAGTTATGCTATCAAAATCCTATTACGTGGAATTTAGCAAAGAAAGTTGCGGATTAGTTTCGTGAGATATAATTGGATATGGTGGGTGGAATTGTGCCTTCATAATATAATAATTGGCAACGTCTATTCCACGAGACGAAGTTTCTCGCTGTCGGCGAGAGGTTGACCTGAAAGGTTGAGAAGCGAAAAAAGAAGTCGCAGACAATAGGTTAGTGGATGGAAAGAATGAAATAACGGCTAAAATAGCACAAGCAAGAAGGAGAGATCGTGAAGCGAATAGGACGTGGTGGGTGTACATATTCAATTTAACTCTAACAGGTATGAATAAGATGTATATATCCGAGTAAATATGTATGTGATTGCTTCTCTGCAAAAGTGAGTTATGCTGGCGTGCTTGGAACGATAGAATAGCACATTCGAGGGAGGGAACATCAAAGGCCCTTTGTAAATCCATTCAACGTTTCTTATTTCCATACAATCGTTTCGCAAAAATATCTGCAACACTTAAGTGTAGATGAAAATAGCTTCTTCAACAACGTTGCTAAGTGTATGCGAAAAGTATCGTGGTAAATCTTTATTCTTCATTTAAGAAGATGTTATCCACAAAAATCTTTTACTAAATCCATTTTTCACGTTTATTATTTATTTATATTTAGCGAGACAATTTCTGTCAATATTTTATAGAGAGATTTTGAGCACTCTTGATCATCTCACGAATATCATCATCTATCAAAAAATGACATGAAATTTGCCGGTACTTCTAAACTTCCTAATAGTTCTGTCATCGTCTCTCCTCGCATCCGCGCGACCAAGCGAACTGCAAGAATTATCATAACTCGACAGTCTTGAGAAACGAGAGTCTCTCTCTTTCTTTCCAGCGAGTGCTTCGCCATTTCGAGATTATTTACCCCAAAGGTCTGTAAAGTTTTCTAACAGCTGTTGCTGGGCGAACCCCGCTCCCTTCCTCGATCTTATTTCGCCTTCACCTGCTACGCGAGCTAGAACAGATATCTTTCTTGCTTGCAGAAGTACTTGAAACTCTCAAGCGGCAGTTACCCGATGTGTTTCTGCACCGTCCGCACGCTCGAATTCCGCCCGGAAATTTCACCGAAAACTGAAAAGCCGTATTTCTTACGCGTACACGTGTAATGAAGCGATATTGAAATAAACGGAAGAGTTCCGGAGCCACACAATTATTTTTCTTCAATGGTATAGACACGTTCTAATATATACATATGTATATGTATGCGTGTGCGTGTATGAACACTAGTATAGGGTAAAGTTGCCTATTATGAGATACCTTTTTTTAAAGGCTTATAATTTATTTAAT